>CAXAJV010000031.1:0-179000 GCA_963969225.1 Xylocopa violacea | reverse complement strand
TAACATCTCGGCGGTATTATTTGACCACATTCCTGTCTTGTTGGCCTCTGCGTCTCCGTGGGACCTTTATATACATCAATAACGTAATATATCCTAACCTAACCCAACCTAACATCTCGGCGGTAATACTTGACAACATTCCTGGCGAGTTGGCCTCTACCTCTCCGTGGGACATTTATATACATAAATAACGTAATATAACCTAACCTAACCCAACCTAACCTCTCGGCGGTAATATTTGTCAACATACCTGGCGAGGTGGCCTCTACGTCTCCGTGGGACCTTCATATACATCAATAACGAAATATAACCTATCCTAACCCAACCTATCATCTCGGCGGTAATATTTGACAACATTCCTGGCGAGTTGGCATCTACGTCTCCGTTTGACCTTCATATACATCAATAACGTAATTTCACCTAACGTAACCCAACCTATCATCTCGGCGGCAACATTTGACCACATTCCTGGCGAGTTGGCCTCTATGTCTCCGTGGGACCTTTATATACACAAATAACGTAATATAAGCTAGCCTAACCCAACCTAACCTCTCGGCGGTAATATTTGACAACATTCCTGGCGAGTTGGCCTCTACGTCTCCGTTGGATCTTTATATACATCAATAACGTAATATAACCTAACCTAACCCAATCTAACATCTCGGTGGTAATATTTGACCACATTCCTGGCTTGTTGGCCTATACGTCTCCGTGGGAACCTTATATACATCAATAACGTAATATAACCTAACCTAACCCAACCTAACATCTCGGCGGTATTATTTGACCACATTCCTGGCGATTTGGCCTCTACGTCTCCGTGGGTCCTTTATATACATAAATAACGTAATATAAGCTAGCCTAACCCAATCTAACATCTCGGCGGTAATATTTCACCACATTCGTCTCTTGTTGTCTCTACGTCTCCGTGCGAACTTTATATACATCAATAACGTAATACAACCTAACCTAACCCAACCTAACATCTCGGCGGATATATTTGACAACATACCTGGCGACTTGGCCTCTACGTCTCCGTGGGACCTTCATGTACATCAATAACGAAATATAACCTAACCTAACCCAACCTAACATCTCGGCGGATATATTTGACAACATACCTGGCGACTTGGCCTCTACGTCTCCGTGGGACCTTCATGTACATCAATAACGAAATATAACCTAACCTAACCCAACCTATCATCTCGGCGGTAATACTTGACAACATTCCTGGCGAGTTGGCCTCTACGTCTCCGTTGGATCTTTATATACATCAATAACGTAATATAACCTAACCTAACCCAATCTAACATCTCGGTGGTAATATTTGACCACATTCCTGGCTTGTTGGCCTATACGTCTCCGTGGGAACCTTATATACATCAATAACGTAATATAACCTAACCTGACCCAACCTAACATCTCGGCGGTAATGCTTGACAACATTCCTGGCGAGTTGGCCTCTACGTCTCCGTGGGACCTTTATATACATAAATAACGTAATATAAGCTAGCCTAACCCAATCTAACATATCGGCGGTAATATTTCACCACATTCCTCTCTTGTTGTCTCCACGTCTCCGTGCGACCTTTATATACATCAATAACGTAATACAACCTAACCTAACCCAACCTAACATCTCGGCGGTAATGTTTGACCACATTGCTGGCGAGTTGGCTTCTCCGTCTCCGTGGGACCTTTAGATACGTCAATAACGTAATATAACCAAACCTAACCCAACCTAACATCTCGGCGGTAATGTTTGACAACATACCTGGCGAGTTGGCCTCTACGTCTCCGTGGGACCTTCATATACATCAATAACGAAATATAACCTATCCTAACCCAACCTATCATCTCGGCGGTAATATTTGACAACATTCCTGACGAGTTGGCCTCTACGTCTCTGTTTGTCCTTCATATACATCAATAACGTAATTTCACCTAACCTAAACCAACCTATCATCTCGGCGGCAACATTTGACCACATTCCTGGCGAGTTGGCCACTACGACTCCGTGGGATCTTTATATACATCAATAACGTAATATAACCTAACCTAACCCAATCTAACATCTCGGTGGTAATATTTGAGCACATTCCTGGCTTGTTGGCCTATACGTCTCCGTGGGAACTTTATATACATCAATAACGTAATATAACCTAACCTAACCCAACCTAACATCTCGGCGGTATTATGTGACCACATTCCTGTCTTGTTGGCCTCTGCGCCTCCGCGGGACCTTTATATACATCAATGACGTAATATAGCCTAACCTAACCCAACCTAACATCTCGGCGGTAATGCTTGACAACATTCCTGGCGAGTTGGCCTCTACGTCTCCGTGGGACCTTTATATACATAAATAACGTAATATAAGCTAGCCTAACCCAATCTAACATCTCGGCGGTAATATTTCACCACATTCCTGTCTTGTTGTCTCCACGTCTCCGTGCGACCTTTATATACATCAATAACGTAATACAACCTAACCTAACCCAACCTAACATCTCGGCGGTAATGTTTGACCACATTGCTGGCGAGTTGGCTTCTCCGTCTCCGTGGGACCTTTAGATACGTCAATAACGCAATATAACCAAACCTAACCCAACCTAACATCTCGGCGGTAATGTTTGACAACATACCTGGCGAGTTGGCCTCTACGTCTCCGTGGGACCTTCATATACATCAATAACGAAATATAACCTATCCTAACCCAACCTATCATCTCGGCGGTAATATTTGACAACATTCCTGACGAGTTGGCCTCTACGTCTCTGTTTGTCCTTCATATACATCAATAACGTAATTTCACCTAACCTAAACCAACCTATCATCTCGGCGGCAACATTTGACCACATTCCTGGCGAGTTGGCCTCTACGACTCCGTGGGATCTTTATATACATCAATAACGTAATATAACCTAACCTAACCCAATCTAACATCTCGGTGGTAATATTTGAGCACATTCCTGGCTTGTTGGCCTATACGTCTCCGTGGGAACTTTATATACATCAATAACGTAATATAACCTAACCTAACCCAACCTAACATCTCGGCGGTATTATTTGACCACATTCCTGTCTTGTTGGCCTCTGCGTCTCCATGTGACCTTTATATACATCAATAACGTAATATACCCTAACCTGACCCAACCTAACATCTCGGCGGTAATACTTGACAACATTCCTGGCGAGTTGGCCTCTACGTCTCCGTGGGACCTTTATATACATAAATAACGTAATATTAGCTAGCCTAACCCAATCTAACTTTTCGGCGGTAATATTTCACCACATTCCTCTCTTGTTGTCTCTACGTCTCCGTGCGACCTTTATATACATCAATAACGTAATATAACCTAACCGAACCCAACCTAACATCTCGGCGGTAATGTTTGACAACATACCTGGCGAGTTGGCCTCTACGTCTCCGTGGGACCTTCATATACATCAATAACGAAATATAACCTATCGTAACCCAACCTCTCATCTCGGCGGTAATATTTGACAACATTCCTGGCGAGTTGGCCTCTACGTCTTTGTTTGTCCTTCATATACATCAATAACGTAATTTCACCTAACCTAACCCAACCTATCATCTCGGCGGCAACATTTGACCACATTCCTGGCGAGTTGGCCTCTACGTCTCCGTGGGATCTTTATATACATCAATAACGTAATATAACCTAACCTAACCCAATCCAACATCTCGGTGGTAATATTTGAGCACATTCCTGGCTTGTTGGCCTATACGTCTACGTGGGAACTTTATATACATCAATAACGTAATATAACCTAACCTAACCCAACCTAACATCTCGGCGGTATTATTTGACCACATTCCTGTCTTGTTGGCCTCTGCGTCTCCGTGGGACTTTTATATACATCAATAACGTAATATAACCTAACCTAACCCAACCTAACATCTCGGCGGTAATGCTTGACAACATTCCTGGCGAGTTGGCCTCTACGTCTCCGTGGGACCTTCATATACATCAATAACGAAATATAACCTATCGTAACCCAACCTCTCATCTCGGCGGTAATATTTGACAACATTCCTGGCGAGTTGGCCTCTACGTCTTTGTTTGTCCTTCATATACATCAATAACGTAATTTCACCTAACCTAAACCAACCTATCATCTCGGCGGCAACATTTGACCACATTCCTGGCGAGTTGGCCTCTACGACTCCGTGGGATCTTTATATACATCAATAACGTAATATAACCTAACCTAACCCAATCTAACATCTCGGTGGTAATATTTGAGCACATTCCTGGCTTGTTGGCCTATACGTCTCCGTGGGAACTTTATATACATCAATAACGTAATATAACCTAACCTAACCCAACCTAACATCTCGGCGGTATTATTTGACCACATTCCTGTCTTGTTGGCCTCTGCGTCTCCATGTGACCTTTATATACATCAATAACGTAATATACCCTAACCTGACCCAACCTAACATCTCGGCGGTAATACTTGACAACATTCCTGGCGAGTTGGCCTCTACGTCTCCGTGGGACCTTTATATACATAAATAACGTAATATTAGCTAGCCTAACCCAATCTAACTTTTCGGCGGTAATATTTCACCACATTCCTCTCTTGTTGTCTCTACGTCTCCGTGCGACCTTTATATACATCAATAACGTAATATAACCTAACCGAACCCAACCTAACATCTCGGCGGTAATGTTTGACAACATACCTGGCGAGTTGGCCTCTACGTCTCCGTGGGACCTTCATATACATCAATAACGAAATATAACCTATCGTAACCCAACCTCTCATCTCGGCGGTAATATTTGACAACATTCCTGGCGAGTTGGCCTCTACGTCTTTGTTTGTCCTTCATATACATCAATAACGTAATTTCACCTAACCTAACCCAACCTATCATCTCGGCGGCAACATTTGACCACATTCCTGGCGAGTTGGCCTCTACGTCTCCGTGGGATCTTTATATACATCAATAACGTAATATAACCTAACCTAACCCAATCTAACATCTCGGTGGTAATATTTGAGCACATTCCTGGCTTGTTGGCCTATACGTCTCCGTGGGAACTTTATATACATCAATAACGTAATATAACCTAACCTAACCCAACCTAACATCTCGGCGGTATTATGTGACCACATTCCTGTCTTGTTGGCCTCTGCGCCTCCGCGGGACCTTTATATACATCAATGACGTAATATAGCCTAACCTAACCCAACCTAACATCTCGGCGGTAATGCTTGACAACATTCCTGGCGAGTTGGCCTCTACGTCTCCGTGGGACCTTTATATACATAAATAACGTAATATAAGCTAGCCTAACCCAATCTAACATCTCGGCGGTAATATTTCACCACATTCCTGTCTTGTTGTCTCCACGTCTCCGTGCGACCTTTATATACATCAATAACGTAATACAACCTAACCTAACCCAACCTAACATCTCGGCGGTAATGTTTGACCACATTGCTGGCGAGTTGGCTTCTCCGTCTCCGTGGGACCTTTAGATACGTCAATAACGCAATATAACCAAACCTAACCCAACCTAACATCTCGGCGGTAATGTTTGACAACATACCTGGCGAGTTGGCCTCTACGTCTCCGTGGGACCTTCATATACATCAATAACGAAATATAACCTATCCTAACCCAACCTATCATCTCGGCGGTAATATTTGACAACATTCCTGACGAGTTGGCCTCTACGTCTCTGTTTGTCCTTCATATACATCAATAACGTAATTTCACCTAACCTAAACCAACCTATCATCTCGGCGGCAACATTTGACCACATTCCTGGCGAGTTGGCCTCTACGACTCCGTGGGATCTTTATATACATCAATAACGTAATATAACCTAACCTAACCCAATCTAACATCTCGGTGGTAATATTTGAGCACATTCCTGGCTTTTTGGCCTATACGTCTCCGTGGGAACTTTATATACATCAATAACGTAATATAACCTAACCTAACCCAACCTAACATCTCGGCGGTATTATTTGACCACATTCCTGTCTTGTTGGCCTCTGCGTCTCCATGTGACCTTTATATACATCAATAACGTAATATACCCTAACCTGACCCAACCTAACATCTCGGCGGTAATACTTGACAACATTCCTGGCGAGTTGGCCTCTACGTCTCCGTGGGACCTTTATATACATAAATAACGTAATATTAGCTAGCCTAACCCAATCTAACTTTTCGGCGGTAATATTTCACCACATTCCTCTCTTGTTGTCTCTACGTCTCCGTGCGACCTTTATATACATCAATAACGTAATATAACCTAACCGAACCCAACCTAACATCTCGGCGGTAATGTTTGACAACATACCTGGCGAGTTGGCCTCTACGTCTCCGTGGGACCTTCATATACATCAATAACGAAATATAACCTATCGTAACCCAACCTCTCATCTCGGCGGTAATATTTGACAACATTCCTGGCGAGTTGGCCTCTACGTCTTTGTTTGTCCTTCATATACATCAATAACGTAATTTCACCTAACCTAACCCAACCTATCATCTCGGCGGCAACATTTGACCACATTCCTGGCGAGTTGGCCTCTACGTCTCCGTGGGATCTTTATATACATCAATAACGTAATATAACCTAACTTAACCCAATCTAACATCTCGGTGGTAATATTTGAGCACATTCCTGGCTTGTTGGCCTATACGTCTCCGTGGGAACTTTATATACATCAATAACGTAATATAACCTAACCTAACCCAACCTAACATCTCGGCGGTATTATTTGACCACATTCCTGTCTTGTTGGCCTCTGCGTCTCCGTGGGACTTTTATATACATCAATAACGTAATATAACCTAACCTAACCCAACCTAACATCTCGGCGGTAATGCTTGACAACATTCCTGGCGAGTTGGCCTCTACGTCTCCGTGGGACCTTCATATACATCAATAACGAAATATAACCTATCGTAACCCAACCTCTCATCTCGGCGGTAATATTTGACAACATTCCTGGCGAGTTGGCCTCTACGTCTTTGTTTGTCCTTCATATACATCAATAACGTAATTTCACCTAACCTAAACCAACCTATCATCTCGGCGGCAACATTTGACCACATTCCTGGCGAGTTGGCCTCTACGACTCCGTGGGATCTTTATATACATCAATAACGTAATATAACCTAACCTAACCCAATCTAACATCTCGGTGGTAATATTTGAGCACATTCCTGGCTTGTTGGCCTATACGTCTCCGTGGGAACTTTATATACATCAATAACGTAATATAACCTAACCTAACCCAACCTAACATCTCGGCGGTATTATTTGACCACATTCCTGTCTTGTTGGCCTCTGCGTCTCCATGTGACCTTTATATACATCAATAACGTAATATACCCTAACCTGACCCAACCTAACATCTCGGCGGTAATACTTGACAACATTCCTGGCGAGTTGGCCTCTACGTCTCCGTGGGACCTTTATATACATAAATAACGTAATATTAGCTAGCCTAACCCAATCTAACTTTTCGGCGGTAATATTTCACCACATTCCTCTCTTGTTGTCTCTACGTCTCCGTGCGACCTTTATATACATCAATAACGTAATATAACCTAACCGAACCCAACCTAACATCTCGGCGGTAATGTTTGACAACATACCTGGCGAGTTGGACTCTACGTCTCCGTGGGACCTTCATATACATCAATAACGAAATATAACCTATCGTAACCCAACCTCTCATCTCGGCGGTAATATTTGACAACATTCCTGGCGAGTTGGCCTCTACGTCTTTGTTTGTCCTTCATATACATCAATAACGTAATTTCACCTAACCTAACCCAACCTATCATCTCGGCGGCAACATTTGACCACATTCCTGGCGAGTTGGCCTCTACGTCTCCGTGGGATCTTTATATACATCAATAACGTAATATAACCTAACCTAACCCAATCTAACATCTCGGTGGTAATATTTGAGCACATTCCTGGCTTGTTGGCCTATACGTCTCCGTGGGAACTTTATATACATCAATAACGTAATATAACCTAACCTAACCCAACCTAACATCTCGGCGGTATTATTTGACCACATTCCTGTCTTGTTGGCCTCTGCGTCTCCGTGGGACTTTTATATACATCAATAACGTAATATAACCTAACCTAACCCAACCTAACATCTCGGCGGTAATGCTTGACAACATTCCTGGCGAGTTGGCCTCTACGTCTCCGTGGGACCTTTATATACATAAATAACGTAATATAAGCTAGCCTAACCCAATCTAACATCTCGGCGGTAATATTTCACCACATTCCTCTCTTGTTGTCTCCACGTCTCCGTGCGACCTTTATATACATCAATAACGTAATACAACCTAACCTAACCCAACCTAACATCTCGGCGGTAATGTTTGACCACATTGCTGGCGAGTTGGCTTCTCCGTCTCCGTGGGACCTTTAGATACGTCAATAACGTAATATAACCAAACCTAACCCAACCTAACATCTCGGCGGTAATGTTTGACAACATACCTGGCGAGTTGGCCTCTACGTCTCCGTGGGACCTTCATATACATCAATAACGAAATATAACCTATCCTAACCCAACCTATCATCTCGGCGGTAATATTTGACAACATTCCTGACGAGTTGGCCTCTACGTCTCTGTTTGTCCTTCATATACATCAATAACGTAATTTCACCTAACCTAAACCAACCTATCATCTCGGCGGCAACATTTGACCACATTCCTGGCGAGTTGGCCACTACGACTCCGTGGGATCTTTATATACATCAATAACGTAATATAACCTAACCTAACCCAATCTAACATCTCGGTGGTAATATTTGAGCACATTCCTGGCTTGTTGGCCTATACGTCTCCGTGGGAACTTTATATACATCAATAACGTAATATAACCTAACCTAACCCAACCTAACATCTCGGCGGTATTATGTGACCACATTCCTGTCTTGTTGGCCTCTGCGCCTCCGCGGGACCTTTATATACATCAATGACGTAATATAGCCTAACCTAACCCAACCTAACATCTCGGCGGTAATGCTTGACAACATTCCTGGCGAGTTGGCCTCTACGTCTCCGTGGGACCTTTATATACATAAATAACGTAATATAAGCTAGCCTAACCCAATCTAACATCTCGGCGGTAATATTTCACCACATTCCTGTCTTGTTGTCTCCACGTCTCCGTGCGACCTTTATATACATCAATAACGTAATACAACCTAACCTAACCCAACCTAACATCTCGGCGGTAATGTTTGACCACATTGCTGGCGAGTTGGCTTCTCCGTCTCCGTGGGACCTTTAGATACGTCAATAACGCAATATAACCAAACCTAACCCAACCTAACATCTCGGCGGTAATGTTTGACAACATACCTGGCGAGTTGGCCTCTACGTCTCCGTGGGACCTTCATATACATCAATAACGAAATATAACCTATCCTAACCCAACCTATCATCTCGGCGGTAATATTTGACAACATTCCTGACGAGTTGGCCTCTACGTCTCTGTTTGTCCTTCATATACATCAATAACGTAATTTCACCTAACCTAAACCAACCTATCATCTCGGCGGCAACATTTGACCACATTCCTGGCGAGTTGGCCTCTACGACTCCGTGGGATCTTTATATACATCAATAACGTAATATAACCTAACCTAACCCAATCTAACATCTCGGTGGTAATATTTGAGCACATTCCTGGCTTGTTGGCCTATACCTCTCCGTGGGAACTTTATATACATCAATAACGTAATATAACCTAACCTAACCCAACCTAACATCTCGGCGGTATTATGTGACCACATTCCTGTCTTGTTGGCCTCTGCGCCTCCGCGGGACCTTTATATACATCAATGACGTAATATAGCCTAACCTAACCCAACCTAACATCTCGGCGGTAATACTTGACAACATTCCTGGCGAGTTGGCCTCTACGTCTCCGTGGGACCTTTATATACATAAATAACGTAATATAAGCTAGCCTAACCCAATCTAACATTTCGGCGGTAATATTTCACCACATTCCTCTCTTGTTGTCTCTACGTCTCCGTGCGACCTTTATATACATCAATAACGTAATACAACCTAAACTAACCCAACCTAACATCTCGGCGGCAACATTTGACCACATTCCTGGCGAGTTGGCCTCTATGTCTCCGTGGGACCTTTATATACACAAATAACGTAATATAAGCTAGCCTAACCCAACCTAACATCTCGGCGGTAATATTTGACCACATTCCTGGCTTGTTGGCCTCTGCGTCTCCGTGGGACCTTTACATACGTCAATAACGTAATATAACCTAACCTAACCCAATCTGACATCTCGGCGGTAATACTTGACAACATTCCTGGCGAGTTGGCGTCTGCGTCTCCGTGGGACCTTTATATACATAAATAACGTAATATAAGCTAGCCTAACCCAACCTATCATCTCGGCGGTAATATTTCACCACATTCCTCTCTTGTTGTCTCTACGTCTCCGTGCGACCTTTATATACATCGATAACGTAATACAACCTAACCTAACCGAACCTAACATCTCGGCGGATATATTTGACCACATACCTGGCGACTTGGCCTCTACGTCTCCGTGGGACCTTCATATACATCAATAACGAAATGTAACCTAACCTAACCCAACCTAACATCTCGGCGGTAATGTTTCACAACATACCTGGCGAGTTGGCCTTTACGTCTCCGTGGGACCTTCATATACATCAATAACGAAATATAAGCTATCCTAACCCAACCTATCATCTCGGCGGTAATATTTGACAACATTCCTGGCGAGTTGGCCTCTACGTCTCCGTTTGACCTTCATATACATCAATAACGTAATTTCACCGAACCTAACCCAACCAATCATCTCGGCGGCAACATTTGTCCACATTCCTGGCGAGTTGGCTTCTACGTCTCCGTGGGATCTTTATATACATCAGTAACGTAATATAAGCTAACCTAACCCAATCTAACATCTCGGCGGTATTATTTGACCACATTCCCGTCTTGTTGCCCTCTGCGTCTCCGTGGGACCTTTATATACATCAATAACGTAATATACCCTAACCTAACCCAACCTAACATCTCGGCGGTAATACTTGACAACATTCCTGGCGAGTTGGCCTCTACGTGTCCGTGGGACATTTATATACATAAATAACGTAATATAAGCTAGACTAACCCAATCTAACATTTCGGCGGTAATATTTCATCACATTCCTCTCTTGTTGTCTCTACGTCTCCGTGCGACCTTTATATACATCAATAACGTAATACAACCTAAACTAACCCAACCTAACATCTCGGCGGTATTATTTGACCACATTCCTGTCTTGTTGGCCTCTGCGTCTCCGTGGGACCTTTATATACATCAATAACGTAATATACCCTAACCTAACCCAACCTATCATCTCGGCGGTAATATTTGAGAACATTCCTGGCGAGTTGGCGTCTGCGTCTCCGTGGGACCTTTATATACATAAATAACGTAATATAAGCTAGCCTAACCCAACCTATCATCTCGGCGGTAATATTTCACCACATTCCTCTCTTGTTGTCTCTACGTCTCCGTGCGACCTTTATATACATCGATAACGTAATACAACCTAACCTAACCGAACCTAACATCTCGGCGGATATATTTGACAACATACCTGGCGACTTGGCCTCTACGTCTCCGTGGGACCTTCATATACATCAATAACGAAATGTAACCTAACCTAACCCAACCTAACATCACGGCGATAATATTTGACAACATTCCTGGCGAGTTGGCCTCTACGTCTCCGTTTGACCTTCATATACATCAATAACGGAATTTCACCGAACCTACCCAACCAATCATCTCGGCGGCAATATTTGTCCACATTCCTGGCGAGTTGGCTTCTACGTCTCCGTGGGATCTTTATATACATCAGTAACGTAATATAACCTAACCTAACCCAATCTAACATCTCGGTGGTAATATTTGAGCACATTCCTGGCTTGTTGGCCTATACGTCTCCGTGGGAACTTTATATACATCAATAACGTAATATAACCTAACCTAACCCAACCTAACATCTCGGCGGTATTATTTGACCACATTCCTGTCTTGTTGCCCTCTGCGTCTCCGTGGGACCTTTATTTACATCAATAACGTAATATACCCTAACCTAACCCAACCTAATATCTCGGCGGTAATACTTGACAACATTCCTGGCGAGTTGGCCTCTACGTGTCCGTGGGACATTTATATACATAAATAACGTAATATAAGCTAGACTAACCCAATCTAACATCTCGGCGGTAATATTTCACCACATTCCTGGCTTGTTGGCCTATGTGTCTCCGTGGGAACTTTATATACATCAGTAACGTAATATATCCTAACCTAACCCAACCTAACATCTCGGCGGTAATACTTGACAACATTCCTGGCGAGTTGGCCTCTACGTCTCCGTGGGACCTTTATATACATAAATAACGTAATATAAGCTAGCCTAACCCAATCTAACATCTCGGCGGTAATATTTCACCACATTCCCCTCTTGTTGTCTCTACGTCTCCGTGCGACCTTTATATACATCAATAACATAATACAACCTAACCTAAGCCAACCTAACATCTCGGCGGATATATTTGACAACATACCTGGCGATTTGGCCTCTACGTCTCCGTGGGACCTTTATATACATAAATAACGTAATATAAGCTAGCCTAACCCAACCTAACATCTCGGCGGTAATATTTCACCACATTCCTCTCTTGTTGTCTCTACGTCTCCGTGCGAACTTTATATACATCAATAACGTAATACAACCTAACCTAACCCAACCTAACATCTCGGCGGATATATTTGACAACATACCTGGCGACTTGGCCTCTACGTCTCCGTGGGACCTTCATGTACATCAATAACGAAATATAACCTAACCTAACCCAACCTATCATCTCGGCGATAATATTTGACAAAATTCCTGGCGAGTTGGCCTCTACGTCTCCGTTTGACCTTCATATACATCAATAACGTAATTTCACCGAACCTAACCCAAACTATCATCTCGGCGGCAACATTTGACCACACTCCTGGCGAGTTGGCCTCTACGTCTCCGTGGGATCTTTATATACATCAATAACGTAATATAACCTAACCTAACCCAATCTAACATCTCGGTGGTAATATTTGACCACAATTCCTGGCTTGTTGGCCTATACGTCTCCGTGGTATCTTTATATACATCAATAACGTAATTTCACCTAACGTAACCCAACCTATCATTTCGGCGGCAACATTTGACCACATTCCTGGCGAGTTGGCCTCTATGTCTCCGTGGGACCTTTATATACATCAATAACGTAATACAACCTAACCTAACCCAACCTAACATCTCCGCGGTAATATTTGACTACATACCTGGCGAGTTGGCCTCTACGTCTCCGTGGGAACTTTATATACATCAATAACGTAATATAACCTAACCTAACCCAACCTAACATCTCGGCGGTATTATGTGACCACATTCCTGTCTTGTTGGCCTCTGCGTCTCCGCGGGAACTTTATATACATCAATGACGTAATATAACCTAACCTAACCCAACCTAACATCTCGGCGGTAATACTTGACAACATTCCTGGCGAGTTGGCCTCTACGTCTCCGTGGGACCTTTATATACATAAATAACGTAATATAAGCTAGCCTAACCCAACCTATCATCTCGGCGGTAATACTTCACCACATTCCTCTCTTGTTGTCTCTACGTCTCCGTGCGACCTTTATATACATCGATAACGTAATACAACCTAACCTAACCGAACCTAACATCTCGGCGGATATATTTGACAACATACCTGGCGACTTGGCCTCTACGTCTCCGTGGGACCTTCATATACATCAATAACGAAATATAACCTAACCTAACCCAACCTAACATCTCGGCGGTAATGTTTCACAACATACCTGGCGAGTTGGCCTTTACGTCTCCGTGGGACCTTCATATACATCAATAACGAAATATAACCTATCCTAACCCAACCTATCATCTCGGCGGTAATATTTGACAACATTCCTGGCGAGTAGGCCTCTACGTCTCCGTTTGACCTTCATATACATCAATAACGTAGCTTCACCTAACCTAACCCAACCTATCATCACGGCGGCAACATTTGACTACATTCCTGTCGAGTTGGCCTCTACGTCTCCGTGGCATCTTTGTATACATCAATAACGTAATATAACCTAACCTAATCCAATCTAACATCTTGGTGGTAATATTTGACCACATTCCTGGCTTGTTGGCCTATACGTATCCGTGGGACCTTTATATACATCAATAACGTAATATAACCTAACCTAACCCAACCTAACATCTCGGCGGTATTATTTGACCACATTCCTGTCTTGTTGGCCTCTGCGTCTCCATGGGACCTTTATATACATCAATAACGTAATATATCCTAACCTAACCCAACCTAACATCTCGGCGGTAATACTTGACAACATTCCTGGCGAGTTGGCCTCTACGTCTCCGTGGGACATTTATATACATAAATAACGTAATATAAGCTAGCCTAACCCAATCTAACATCTCGGCGGTAATATTTCACCACATTCCTCTCTTGTTTTCTCTACGTCTCCGTGCGACCTTTATATACATCAATAACGTAATACAACCTAACCTGACCGAACCTAACATCTCGGCGGATATATTTGACAACATACCTGGCGACTTGGCCTCTACGTCTCCGTGGGACCTTCATATACATCAATAACGAAATATAACCTAACCTAACCCAACCTAACATCTCGGCGGTAATACTTTACAACATTCCTGGCGAGTTGGCCTCTACGTCTCCGTGGGACCTTTATATACATCAATGACGTAATATAACCTAACCTAACCCAACCTAACATCTCGGCGGTATTATTTGACCACATTCCTGTCTTGTTGGCCTCTGCGTCTCCGTGGGACCTTTATATACATCAATAACGTAATATATCCTAACCTAACCCAACCTAACATCTCGGCGGTAATACTTGACAACATTCCTGGCGAGTTGGCCTCTACCTCTCCGTGGGACATTTATATACATAAATAACGTAATATAACCTAACCTAACCCAACCTAACCTCTCGGCGGTAATATTTGTCAACATACCTGGCGAGGTGGCCTCTACGTCTCCGTGGGACCTTCATATACATCAATAACGAAATATAACCTATCCTAACCCATCCTATCATCTCGGCGGTAATATTTGACAACATTCCTGGCGAGTTGGCATCTACGTCTCCGTTTGACCTTCATATACATCAATAACGTAATTTCACCTAACGTAACCCAACCTATCATCTCGGCGGCAACATTTGACCACATTCCTGGCGAGTTGGCCTCTATGTCTCCGTGGGACCTTTATATACACAAATAACGTAATATAAGCTAGCCTAACCCAACCTAACCTCTCGGCGGTAATATTTGACAACATTCCTGGCGAGTTGGCCTCTACGTCTCCGTTGGATCTTTATATACATCAATAACGTAATATAACCTAACCTAACCCAATCTAACATCTCGGTGGTAATATTTGACCACATTCCTGGCTTGTTGGCCTATACGTCTCCGTGGGAACCTTATATACATCAATAACGTAATATAACCTAACCTAACCCAACCTAACATCTCGGCGGTATTATTTGACCACATTCCTGGCGATTTGGCCTCTACGTCTCCGTGGGTCCTTTATATACATAAATAACGTAATATAAGCTAGCCTAACCCAATCTAACATCTCGGCGGTAATATTTCACCACATTCGTCTCTTGTTGTCTCTACGTCTCCGTGCGAACTTTATATACATCAATAACGTAATACAACCTAACCTAACCCAACCTAACATCTCGGCGGATATATTTGACAACATACCTGGCGACTTGGCCTCTACGTCTCCGTGGGACCTTCATGTACATCAATAACGAAATATAACCTAACCTAACCCAACCTAACATCTCGGCGGATATATTTGACAACATACCTGGCGACTTGGCCTCTACGTCTCCGTGGGACCTTCATGTACATCAATAACGAAATATAACCTAACCTAACCCAACCTATCATCTCGGCGGTAATACTTGACAACATTCCTGGCGAGTTGGCCTCTACGTCTCCGTTGGATCTTTATATACATCAATAACGTAATATAACCTAACCTAACCCAATCTAACATCTCGGTGGTAATATTTGACCACATTCCTGGCTTGTTGGCCTATACGTCTCCGTGGGAACCTTATATACATCAATAACGTAATATAACCTAACCTAACCCAACCTAACATCTCGGCGGTATTATTTGACCACATTCCTGGCGATTTGGCCTCTACGTCTCCGTGGGTCCTTTATATACATAAATAACGTAATATAAGCTAGCCTAACCCAATCTAACATCTCGGCGGTAATATTTCACCACATTCGTCTCTTGTTGTCTCTACGTCTCCGTGCGAACTTTATATACATCAATAACGTAATACAACCTAACCTAACCCAACCTAACATCTCGGCGGATATATTTGACAACATACCTGGCGACTTGGCCTCTACGTCTCCGTGGGACCTTCATGTACATCAATAACGAAATATAACCTAACCTAACCCAACCTATCATCTCGGCGGTAATATTTGACAAAATTCCTGGCGAGTTGGCCTCTACGTCTCCGTTTGACCTTCATATACATCAATAACGTAATTTCACAGAACCTAACCCAACCTATCATCTCGGCGGCAACATTTGTCCACATTCCTGGCGAGTTGGCCCCTACGTCTCCGTGGGATCTTTATATACATCAATAACGTAATATAACCTAACCTAACCCAATCTAACATCTCGGTGGTAATATTTGAGCACATTCCTGGCTTGTTGGCCTATACGTCTCCGTGGGAACTTTATATACATCAATAACGTAATATAACCTAACCTAACCCAACCTAACATCTCGGCGGTATTATTTGACCACATTCCTGTCTTGTTGGCCTCTGCGTCTCCATGTGACCTTTATATACATCAATAACGTAATATACCCTAACCTGACCCAACCTAACATCTCGGCGGTAATACTTGACAACATTCCTGGCGAGTTGGCCTCTACGTCTCCGTGGGACCTTTATATACATAAATAACGTAATATTAGCTAGCCTAACCCAATCTAACTTTTCGGCGGTAATATTTCACCACATTCCTCTCTTGTTGTCTCTACGTCTCCGTGCGACCTTTATATACATCAATAACGTAATATAACCTAACCGAACCCAACCTAACATCTCGGCGGTAATGTTTGACAACATACCTGGCGAGTTGGCCTCTACGTCTCCGTGGGACCTTCATATACATCAATAACGAAATATAACCTATCCTAACCCAACCTATCATCTCGGCGGTAATATTTGACAACATTCCTGACGAGTTGGCCTCTACGTCTCTGTTTGTCCTTCATATACATCAATAACGTAATTTCACCTAACCTAAACCAACCTATCATCTCGGCGGCAACATTTGACCACATTCCTGGCGAGTTGGCCACTACGACTCCGTGGGATCTTTATATACATCAATAACGTAATATAACCTAACCTAACCCAATCTAACATCTCGGTGGTAATATTTGAGCACATTCCTGGCTTGTTGGCCTATACGTCTCCGTGGGAACTTTATATACATCAATAACGTAATATAACCTAACCTAACCCAACCTAACATCTCGGCGGTATTATGTGACCACATTCCTGTCTTGTTGGCCTCTGCGCCTCCGCGGGACCTTTATATACATCAATGACGTAATATAGCCTAACCTAACCCAACCTAACATCTCGGCGGTAATGCTTGACAACATTCCTGGCGAGTTGGCCTCTACGTCTCCGTGGGACCTTTATATACATACATAACGTAATATAAGCTAGCCTAACCCAATCTAACATCTCGGCGGTAATATTTCACCACATTCCTGTCTTGTTGTCTCCACGTCTCCGTGCGACCTTTATATACATCAATAACGTAATACAACCTAACCTAACCCAACCTAACATCTCGGCGGTAATGTTTGACCACATTGCTGGCGAGTTGGCTTCTCCGTCTCCGTGGGACCTTTAGATACGTCAATAATGCAATATAACCAAACCTAACCCAACCTAACATCTCGGCGGTAATGTTTGACAACATACCTGGCGAGTTGGCCTCTACGTCTCCGTGGGACCTTCATATACATCAATAACGAAATATAACCTATCCTAACCCAACCTATCATCTCGGCGGTAATATTTGACAACATTCCTGACGAGTTGGCCTCTACGTCTCTGTTTGTCCTTCATATACATCAATAACGGAATTTCACCGAACCTACCCAACCAATCATCTCGGCGGCAATATTTGTCCACATTCCTGGCGAGTTGGCTTCTACGTCTCCGTGGGATCTTTATATACATCAGTAACGTAATATAACCTAACCTAACCCAATCTAACATCTCGGTGGTAATATTTGAGCACATTCCTGGCTTGTTGGCCTATACGTCTCCGTGGGAACTTTATATACATCAATAACGTAATATAACCTAACCTAACCCAACCTAACATCTCGGCGGTATTATTTGACCACATTCCTGTCTTGTTGCCCTCTGCGTCTCCGTGGGACCTTTATTTACATCAATAACGTAATATACCCTAACCTAACCCAACCTAACATCTCGGCGGTAATACTTGACAACATTCCTGGCGAGTTGGCCTCTACGTGTCCGTGGGACATTTATATACATAAATAACGTAATATAAGCTAGACTAACCCAATCTAACATCTCGGCGGTAATATTTCACCACATTCCTGGCTTGTTGGCCTATGTGTCTCCGTGGGAACTTTATATACATCAGTAACGTAATATATCCTAACCTAACCCAACCTAACATCTCGGCGGTAATACTTGACAACATTCCTGGCGAGTTGGCCTCTACGTCTCCGTGGGACCTTTATATACATAAATAACGTAATATAAGCTAGCCTAACCCAATCTAACATCTCGGCGGTAATATTTCACCACATTCCCCTCTTGTTGTCTCTACGTCTCCGTGCGACCTTTATATACATCAATAACATAATACAACCTAACCTAAGCCAACCTAACATCTCGGCGGATATATTTGACAACATACCTGGCGATTTGGCCTCTACGTCTCCGTGGGACCTTTATATACATAAATAACGTAATATAAGCTAGCCTAACCCAACCTAACATCTCGGCGGTAATATTTCACCACATTCCTCTCTTGTTGTCTCTACGTCTCCGTGCGAACTTTATATACATCAATAACGTAATACAACCTAACCTAACCCAACCTAACATCTCGGCGGATATATTTGACAACATACCTGGCGACTTGGCCTCTACGTCTCCGTGGGACCTTCATGTACATCAATAACGAAATATAACCTAACCTAACCCAACCTATCATCTCGGCGATAATATTTGACAAAATTCCTGGCGAGTTGGCCTCTACGTCTCCGTTTGACCTTCATATACATCAATAACGTAATTTCACCGAACCTAACCCAAACTATCATCTCGGCGGCAACATTTGACCACACTCCTGGCGAGTTGGCCTCTACGTCTCCGTGGGATCTTTATATACATCAATAACGTAATATAACCTAACCTAACCCAATCTAACATCTCGGTGGTAATATTTGACCACAATTCCTGGCTTGTTGGCCTATACGTCTCCGTGGTATCTTTATATACATCAATAACGTAATTTCACCTAACGTAACCCAACCTATCATCTCGGCGGCAACATTTGACCACATTCCTGGCGAGTTGGCCTCTATGTCTCCGTGGGACCTTTATATACATCAATAACGTAATACAACCTAACCTAACCCAACCTAACATCTCCGCGGTAATATTTGACTACATACCTGGCGAGTTGGCCTCTACGTCTCCGTGGGAACTTTATATACATCAATAACGTAATATAACCTAACCTAACCCAACCTAACATCTCGGCGGTATTATGTGACCACATTCCTGTCTTGTTGGCCTCTGCGTCTCCGCGGGAACTTTATATACATCAATGACGTAATATAACCTAACCTAACCCAACCTAACATCTCGGCGGTAATACTTGACAACATTCCTGGCGAGTTGGCCTCTACGTCTCCGTGGGACCTTTATATACATAAATAACGTAATATAAGCTAGCCTAACCCAACCTATCATCTCGGCGGTAATACTTCACCACATTCCTCTCTTGTTGTCTCTACGTCTCCGTGCGACCTTTATATACATCGATAACGTAATACAACCTAACCTAACCGAACCTAACATCTCGGCGGATATATTTGACAACATACCTGGCGACTTGGCCTCTACGTCTCCGTGGGACCTTCATATACATCAATAACGAAATATAACCTAACCTAACCCAACCTAACATCTCGGCGGTAATGTTTCACAACATACCTGGCGAGTTGGCCTTTACGTCTCCGTGGGACCTTCATATACATCAATAACGAAATATAACCTATCCTAACCCAACCTATCATCTCGGCGGTAATATTTGACAACATTCCTGGCGAGTAGGCCTCTACGTCTCCGTTTGACCTTCATATACATCAATAACGTAGCTTCACCTAACCTAACCCAACCTATCATCACGGCGGCAACATTTGACTACATTCCTGTCGAGTTGGCCTCTACGTCTCCGTGGCATCTTTGTATACATCAATAACGTAATATAACCTAACCTAATCCAATCTAACATCTTGGTGGTAATATTTGACCACATTCCTGGCTTGTTGGCCTATACGTATCCGTGGGACCTTTATATACATCAATAACGTAATATAACCTAACCTAACCCAACCTAACATCTCGGCGGTATTATTTGACCACATTCCTGTCTTGTTGGCCTCTGCGTCTCCATGGGACCTTTATATACATCAATAACGTAATATATCCTAACCTAACCCAACCTAACATCTCGGCGGTAATACTTGACAACATTCCTGGCGAGTTGGCCTCTACGTCTCCGTGGGACATTTATATACATAAATAACGTAATATAAGCTAGCCTAACCCAATCTAACATCTCGGCGGTAATATTTCACCACATTCCTCTCTTGTTTTCTCTACGTCTCCGTGCGACCTTTATATACATCAATAACGTAATACAACCTAACCTGACCGAACCTAACATCTCGGCGGATATATTTGACAACATACCTGGCGACTTGGCCTCTACGTCTCCGTGGGACCTTCATATACATCAATAACGAAATATAACCTAACCTAACCCAACCTAACATCTCGGCGGTAATACTTTACAACATTCCTGGCGAGTTGGCCTCTACGTCTCCGTGGGACCTTTATATACATCAATGACGTAATATAACCTAACCTAACCCAACCTAACATCTCGGCGGTATTATTTGACCACATTCCTGTCTTGTTGGCCTCTGCGTCTCCGTGGGACCTTTATATACATCAATAACGTAATATATCCTAACCTAACCCAACCTAACATCTCGGCGGTAATACTTGACAACATTCCTGGCGAGTTGGCCTCTACCTCTCCGTGGGACATTTATATACATAAATAACGTAATATAACCTAACCTAACCCAACCTAACCTCTCGGCGGTAATATTTGTCAACATACCTGGCGAGGTGGCCTCTACGTCTCCGTGGGACCTTCATATACATCAATAACGAAATATAACCTATCCTAACCCAACCTATCATCTCGGCGGTAATATTTGACAACATTCCTGGCGAGTTGGCATCTACGTCTCCGTTTGACCTTCATATACATCAATAACGTAATTTCACCTAACGTAACCCAACCTATCATCTCGGCGGCAACATTTGACCACATTCCTGGCGAGTTGGCCTCTATGTCTCCGTGGGACCTTTATATACACAAATAACGTAATATAAGCTAGCCTAACCCAACCTAACCTCTCGGCGGTAATATTTGACAACATTCCTGGCGAGTTGGCCTCTACGTCTCCGTTGGATCTTTATATACATCAATAACGTAATATAACCTAACCTAACCCAATCTAACATCTCGGTGGTAATATTTGACCACATTCCTGGCTTGTTGGCCTATACGTCTCCGTGGGAACCTTATATACATCAATAACGTAATATAACCTAACCTAACCCAACCTAACATCTCGGCGGTATTATTTGACCACATTCCTGGCGATTTGGCCTCTATGTCTCCGTGGGTCCTTTATATACATAAATAACGTAATATAAGCTAGCCTAACCCAATCTAACATCTCGGCGGTAATATTTCACCACATTCGTCTCTTGTTGTCTCTACGTCTCCGTGCGAACTTTATATACATCAATAACGTAATACAACCTAACCTAACCCAACCTAACATCTCGGCGGATATATTTGACAACATACCTGGCGACTTGGCCTCTACGTCTCCGTGGGACCTTCATGTACATCAATAACGAAATATAACCTAACCTAACCCAACCTAACATCTCGGCGGATATATTTGACAACATACCTGGCGACTTGGCCTCTACGTCTCCGTGGGACCTTCATGTACATCAATAACGAAATATAACCTAACCTAACCCAACCTATCATCTCGGCGGTAATACTTGACAACATTCCAGGCGAGTTGGCCTCTACGTCTCCGTTGGATCTTTATATACATCAATAACGTAATATAACCTAACCTAACCCAATCTAACATCTCGGTGGTAATATTTGACCACATTCCTGGCTTGTTGGCCTATACGTCTCCGTGGGAACCTTATATACATCAATAACGTAATATAACCTAACCTAACCCAACCTAACATCTCGGCGGTATTATTTGACCACATTCCTGGCGATTTGGCCTCTACGTCTCCGTGGGTCCTTTATATACATAAATAACGTAATATAAGCTAGCCTAACCCAATCTAACATCTCGGCGGTAATATTTCACCACATTCGTCTCTTGTTGTCTCTACGTCTCCGTGCGAACTTTATATACATCAATAACGTAATACAACCTAACCTAACCCAACCTAACATCTCGGCGGATATATTTGACAACATACCTGGCGACTTGGCCTCTACGTCTCCGTGGGACCTTCATGTACATCAATAACGAAATATAACCTAACCTAACCCAACCTATCATCTCGGCGGTAATATTTGACAAAATTCCTGGCGAGTTGGCCTCTACGTCTCCGTTTGACCTTCATATACATCAATAACGTAATTTCACCGAACCTAACCCAACCTATCATCTCGGCGGCAACATTTGTCCACATTCCTGGCGAGTTGGCCCCTACGTCTCCGTGGGATCTTTATATACATCAATAACGTAATATAACCTAACCTAACCCAATCTAACATCTCGGTGGTAATATTTGAGCACATTCCTGGCTTGTTGGCCTATACGTCTCCGTGGGAACTTTATATACATCAATAACGTAATATAACCTAACCTAACCCAACCTAACATCTCGGCGGTATTATTTGACCACATTCCTGTCTTGTTGGCCTCTGCGTCTCCATGTGACCTTTATATACATCAATAACGTAATATACCCTAACCTGACCCAACCTAACATCTCGGCGGTAATACTTGACAACATTCCTGGCGAGTTGGCCTCTACGTCTCCGTGGGACCTTTATATACATAAATAACGTAATATTAGCTAGCCTAACCCAATCTAACTTTTCGGCGGTAATATTTCACCACATTCCTCTCTTGTTGTCTCTACGTCTCCGTGCGACCTTTATATACATCAATAACGTAATATAACCTAACCGAACCCAACCTAACATCTCGGCGGTAATGTTTGACAACATACCTGGCGAGTTGGCCTCTACGTCTCCGTGGGACCTTCATATACATCAATAACGAAATATAACCTATCGTAACCCAACCTCTCATCTCGGCGGTAATATTTGACAACATTCCTGGCGAGTTGGCCTCTACGTCTTTGTTTGTCCTTCATATACATCAATAACGTAATTTCACCTAACCTAACCCAACCTATCATCTCGGCGGCAACATTTGACCACATTCCTGGCGAGTTGGCCTCTACGTCTCCGTGGGATCTTTATATACATCAATAACGTAATATAACCTAACCTAACCCAATCTAACATCTCGGTGGTAATATTTGAGCACATTCCTGGCTTGTTGGCCTATACGTCTCCGTGGGAACTTTATATACATCAATAACGTAATATAACCTAACCTAACCCAACCTAACATCTCGGCGGTATTATTTGACCACATTCCTGTCTTGTTGGCCTCTGCGTCTCCGTGGGACTTTTATATACATCAATAACGTAATATAACCTAACCTAACCCAACCTAACATCTCGGCGGTAATGCTTGACAACATTCCTGGCGAGTTGGCCTCTACGTCTCCGTGGGACCTTTATATACATAAATAACGTAATATAAGCTAGCCTAACCCAATCTAACATCTCGGCGGTAATATTTCACCACATTCCTCTCTTGTTGTCTCCACGTCTCCGTGCGACCTTTATATACATCAATAACGTAATACAACCTAACCTAACCCAACCTAACATCTCGGCGGTAATGTTTGACCACATTGCTGGCGAGTTGGCTTCTCCGTCTCCGTGGGACCTTTAGATACGTCAATAACGTAATATAACCAAACCTAACCCAACCTAACATCTCGGCGGTAATGTTTGACAACATACCTGGCGAGTTGGCCTCTACGTCTCCGTGGGACCTTCATATACATCAATAACGAAATATAACCTATCCTAACCCAACCTATCATCTCGGCGGTAATATTTGACAACATTCCTGACGAGTTGGCCTCTACGTCTCTGTTTGTCCTTCATATACATCAATAACGTAATTTCACCTAACCTAAACCAACCTATCATCTCGGCGGCAACATTTGACCACATTCCTGGCGAGTTGGCCACTACGACTCCGTGGGATCTTTATATACATCAATAACGTAATATAACCTAACCTAACCCAATCTAACATCTCGGTGGTAATATTTGAGCACATTCCTGGCTTGTTGGCCTATACGTCTCCGTGGGAACTTTATATACATCAATAACGTAATATAACCTAACCTAACCCAACCTAACATCTCGGCGGTATTATGTGACCACATTCCTGTCTTGTTGGCCTCTGCGCCTCCGCGGGACCTTTATATACATCAATGACGTAATATAGCCTAACCTAACCCAACCTAACATCTCGGCGGTAATGCTTGACAACATTCCTGGCGAGTTGGCCTCTACGTCTCCGTGGGACCTTTATATACATAAATAACGTAATATAAGCTAGCCTAACCCAATCTAACATCTCGGCGGTAATATTTCACCACATTCCTGTCTTGTTGTCTCCACGTCTCCGTGCGACCTTTATATACATCAATAACGTAATACAACCTAACCTAACCCAACCTAACATCTCGGCGGTAATGTTTGACCACATTGCTGGCGAGTTGGCTTCTCCGTCTCCGTGGGACCTTTAGATACGTCAATAACGCAATATAACCAAACCTAACCCAACCTAACATCTCGGCGGTAATGTTTGACAACATACCTGGCGAGTTGGCCTCTACGTCTCCGTGGGACCTTCATATACATCAATAACGAAATATAACCTATCCTAACCCAACCTATCATCTCGGCGGTAATATTTGACAACATTCCTGACGAGTTGGCCTCTACGTCTCTGTTTGTCCTTCATATACATCAATAACGTAATTTCACCTAACCTAAACCAACCTATCATCTCGGCGGCAACATTTGACCACATTCCTGGCGAGTTGGCCTCTACGACTCCGTGGGATCTTTATATACATCAATAACGTAATATAACCTAACCTAACCCAATCTAACATCTCGGTGGTAATATTTGAGCACATTCCTGGCTTGTTGGCCTATACCTCTCCGTGGGAACTTTATATACATCAATAACGTAATATAACCTAACCTAACCCAACCTAACATCTCGGCGGTATTATGTGACCACATTCCTGTCTTGTTGGCCTCTGCGCCTCCGCGGGACCTTTATATACATCAATGACGTAATATAGCCTAACCTAACCCAACCTAACATCTCGGCGGTAATACTTGACAACATTCCTGGCGAGTTGGCCTCTACGTCTCCGTGGGACCTTTATATACATAAATAACGTAATATAAGCTAGCCTAACCCAATCTAACATTTCGGCGGTAATATTTCACCACATTCCTCTCTTGTTGTCTCTACGTCTCCGTGGGACCTTTATATACATCAATGACGTAATATAACCTAACCTAACCCAACCTAACATCTCGGCGGTATTATTTGACCACATTCCTGTCTTGTTGGCCTCTGCGTCTCCGTGGGACCTTTATATACATCAATAACGTAATATATCCTAACCTAACCCAACCTAACATCTCGGCGGTAATACTTGACAACATTCCTGGCGAGTTGGCCTCTACCTCTCCGTGGGACATTTATATACATAAATAACGTAATATAACCTAACCTAACCCAACCTAACCTCTCGGCGGTAATATTTGTCAACATACCTGGCGAGGTGGCCTCTACGTCTCCGTGGGACCTTCATATACATCAATAACGAAATATAACGTATCCTAACCCAACCTATCATCTCGGCGGTAATATTTGACAACATTCCTGGCGAGTTGGCATCTACGTCTCCGTTTGACCTTCATATACATCAATAACGTAATTTCACCTAACGTAACCCAACCTATCATCTCGGCGGCAACATTTGACCACATTCCTGGCGAGTTGGCCTCTATGTCTCCGTGGGACCTTTATATACACAAATAACGTAATATAAGCTAGCCTAACCCAACCTAACCTCTCGGCGGTAATATTTGACAACATTCCTGGCGAGTTGGCCTCTACGTCTCCGTTGGATCTTTATATACATCAATAACGTAATATAACCTAACCTAACCCAATCTAACATCTCGGTGGTAATATTTGACCACATTCCTGGCTTGTTGGCCTATACGTCTCCGTGGGAACCTTATATACATCAATAACGTAATATAACCTAACCTAACCCAACCTAACATCTCGGCGGTATTATTTGACCACATTCCTGGCGATTTGGCCTCTACGTCTCCGTGGGTCCTTTATATACATAAATAACGTAATATAAGCTAGCCTAACCCAATCTAACATCTCGGCGGTAATATTTCACCACATTCGTCTCTTGTTGTCTCTACGTCTCCGTGCGAACTTTATATACATCAATAACGTAATACAACCTAACCTAACCCAACCTAACATCTCGGCGGATATATTTGACAACATACCTGGCGACTTGGCCTCTACGTCTCCGTGGGACCTTCATGTACATCAATAACGAAATATAACCTAACCTAACCCAACCTAACATCTCGGCGGATATATTTGACAACATACCTGGCGACTTGGCCTCTACGTCTCCGTGGGACCTTCATGTACATCAATAACGAAATATAACCTAACCTAACCCAACCTATCATCTCGGCGGTAATACTTGACAACATTCCTGGCGAGTTGGCCTCTACGTCTCCGTTGGATCTTTATATACATCAATAACGTAATATAACCTAACCTAACCCAATCTAACATCTCGGTGGTAATATTTGACCACATTCCTGGCTTGTTGGCCTATACGTCTCCGTGGGAACCTTATATACATCAATAACGTAATATAACCTAACCTAACCCAACCTAACATCTCGGCGGTATTATTTGACCACATTCCTGGCGATTTGGCCTCTACGTCTCCGTGGGTCCTTTATATACATAAATAACGTAATATAAGCTAGCCTAACCCAATCTAACATCTCGGCGGTAATATTTCACCACATTCGTCTCTTGTTGTCTCTACGTCTCCGTGCGAACTTTATATACATCAATAACGTAATACAACCTAACCTAACCCAACCTAACATCTCGGCGGATATATTTGACAACATACCTGGCGACTTGGCCTCTACGTCTCCGTGGGACCTTCATGTACATCAATAACGAAATATAACCTAACCTAACCCAACCTATCATCTCGGCGGTAATATTTGACAAAATTCCTGGCGAGTTGGCCTCTACGTCTCCGTTTGACCTTCATATACATCAATAACGTAATTTCACCGAACCTAACCCAACCTATCATCTCGGCGGCAACATTTGTCCACATTCCTGGCGAGTTGGCCCCTACGTCTCCGTGGGATCTTTATATACATCAATAACGTAATATAACCTAACCTAACCCAATCTAACATCTCGGTGGTAATATTTGAGCACATTCCTGGCTTGTTGGCCTATACGTCTCCGTGGGAACTTTATATACATCAATAACGTAATATAACCTAACCTAACCCAACCTAACATCTCGGCGGTATTATTTGACCACATTCCTGTCTTGTTGGCCTCTGCGTCTCCATGTGACCTTTATATACATCAATAACGTAATATACCCTAACCTGACCCAACCTAACATCTCGGCGGTAATACTTGACAACATTCCTGGCGAGTTGGCCTCTACGTCTCCGTGGGACCTTTATATACATAAATAACGTAATATTAGCTAGCCTAACCCAATCTAACTTTTCGGCGGTAATATTTCACCACATTCCTCTCTTGTTGTCTCTACGTCTCCGTGCGACCTTTATATACATCAATAACGTAATATAAC
The DNA here is from genome assembly GCA_963969225.1 of Xylocopa violacea. Lineage (NCBI taxonomy): Eukaryota > Metazoa > Arthropoda > Insecta > Hymenoptera > Apidae > Xylocopa > Xylocopa violacea. The sequence goes on along the minus strand of CAXAJV010000031.1, from coordinate 150,275 downwards.
CTAACCGAACCCAACCTAACATCTCGGCGGTAATGTTTGACAACATACCTGGCGAGTTGGCCTCTACGTCTCCGTGGGACCTTCATATACATCAATAACGAAATATAACCTATCGTAACCCAACCTCTCATCTCGGCGGTAATATTTGACAACATTCCTGGCGAGTTGGCCTCTACGTCTTTGTTTGTCCTTCATATACATCAATAACGTAATTTCACCTAACCTAACCCAACCTATCATCTCGGCGGCAACATTTGACCACATTCCTGGCGAGTTGGCCTCTACGTCTCCGTGGGATCTTTATATACATCAATAACGTAATATAACCTAACCTAACCCAATCTAACATCTCGGTGGTAATATTTGAGCACATTCCTGGCTTGTTGGCCTATACGTCTCCGTGGGAACTTTATATACATCAATAACGTAATATAACCTAACCTAACCCAACCTAACATCTCGGCGGTATTATTTGACCACATTCCTGTCTTGTTGGCCTCTGCGTCTCCGTGGGACTTTTATATACATCAATAACGTAATATAACCTAACCTAACCCAACCTAACATCTCGGCGGTAATGCTTGACAACATTCCTGGCGAGTTGGCCTCTACGTCTCCGTGGGACCTTTATATACATAAATAACGTAATATAAGCTAGCCTAACCCAATCTAACATCTCGGCGGTAATATTTCACCACATTCCTCTCTTGTTGTCTCCACGTCTCCGTGCGACCTTTATATACATCAATAACGTAATACAACCTAACCTAACCCAACCTAACATCTCGGCGGTAATGTTTGACCACATTGCTGGCGAGTTGGCTTCTCCGTCTCCGTGGGACCTTTAGATACGTCAATAACGTAATATAACCAAACCTAACCCAACCTAACATCTCGGCGGTAATGTTTGACAACATACCTGGCGAGTTGGCCTCTACGTCTCCGTGGGACCTTCATATACATCAATAACGAAATATAACCTATCCTAACCCAACCTATCATCTCGGCGGTAATATTTGACAACATTCCTGACGAGTTGGCCTCTACGTCTCTGTTTGTCCTTCATATACATCAATAACGTAATTTCACCTAACCTAAACCAACCTATCATCTCGGCGGCAACATTTGACCACATTCCTGGCGAGTTGGCCACTACGACTCCGTGGGATCTTTATATACATCAATAACGTAATATAACCTAACCTAACCCAATCTAACATCTCGGTGGTAATATTTGAGCACATTCCTGGCTTGTTGGCCTATACGTCTCCGTGGGAACTTTATATACATCAATAACGTAATATAACCTAACCTAACCCAACCTAACATCTCGGCGGTATTATGTGACCACATTCCTGTCTTGTTGGCCTCTGCGCCTCCGCGGGACCTTTATATACATCAATGACGTAATATAGCCTAACCTAACCCAACCTAACATCTCGGCGGTAATGCTTGACAACATTCCTGGCGAGTTGGCCTCTACGTCTCCGTGGGACCTTTATATACATAAATAACGTAATATAAGCTAGCCTAACCCAATCTAACATCTCGGCGGTAATATTTCACCACATTCCTGTCTTGTTGTCTCCACGTCTCCGTGCGACCTTTATATACATCAATAACGTAATACAACCTAACCTAACCCAACCTAACATCTCGGCGGTAATGTTTGACCACATTGCTGGCGAGTTGGCTTCTCCGTCTCCGTGGGACCTTTAGATACGTCAATAACGCAATATAACCAAACCTAACCCAACCTAACATCTCGGCGGTAATGTTTGACAACATACCTGGCGAGTTGGCCTCTACGTCTCCGTGGGACCTTCATATACATCAATAACGAAATATAACCTATCCTAACCCAACCTATCATCTCGGCGGTAATATTTGACAACATTCCTGACGAGTTGGCCTCTACGTCTCTGTTTGTCCTTCATATACATCAATAACGTAATTTCACCTAACCTAAACCAACCTATCATCTCGGCGGCAACATTTGACCACATTCCTGGCGAGTTGGCCTCTACGACTCCGTGGGATCTTTATATACATCAATAACGTAATATAACCTAACCTAACCCAATCTAACATCTCGGTGGTAATATTTGAGCACATTCCTGGCTTGTTGGCCTATACCTCTCCGTGGGAACTTTATATACATCAATAACGTAATATAACCTAACCTAACCCAACCTAACATCTCGGCGGTATTATGTGACCACATTCCTGTCTTGTTGGCCTCTGCGCCTCCGCGGGACCTTTATATACATCAATGACGTAATATAGCCTAACCTAACCCAACCTAACATCTCGGCGGTAATACTTGACAACATTCCTGGCGAGTTGGCCTCTACGTCTCCGTGGGACCTTTATATACATAAATAACGTAATATAAGCTAGCCTAACCCAATCTAACATTTCGGCGGTAATATTTCACCACATTCCTCTCTTGTTGTCTCTACGTCTCCGTGCGACCTTTATATACATCAATAACGTAATACAACCTAAACTAACCCAACCTAACATCTCGGCGGCAACATTTGACCACATTCCTGGCGAGTTGGCCTCTATGTCTCCGTGGGACCTTTATATACACAAATAACGTAATATAAGCTAGCCTAACCCAACCTAACATCTCGGCGGTAATATTTGACCACATTCCTGGCTTGTTGGCCTCTGCGTCTCCGTGGGACCTTTACATACGTCAATAACGTAATATAACCTAACCTAACCCAATCTGACATCTCGGCGGTAATACTTGACAACATTCCTGGCGAGTTGGCGTCTGCGTCTCCGTGGGACCTTTATATACATAAATAATGTAATATAAGCTAGCCTAACCCAACCTATCATCTCGGCGGTAATATTTCACCACATTCCTCTCTTGTTGTCTCTACGTCTCCGTGCGACCTTTATATACATCGATAACGTAATACAACCTAACCTAACCGAACCTAACATCTCGGCGGATATATTTGACCACATACCTGGCGACTTGGCCTCTACGTCTCCGTGGGACCTTCATATACATCAATAACGAAATGTAACCTAACCTAACCGAACCTAACATCTCGGCGGATATATTTGACAACATACCTGGCGACTTGGCCTCTACGTCTCCGTGGGACCTTCATATACATCAATAACGAAATGTAACCTAACCTAACCCAACCTAACATCACGGCGATAATATTTGACAACATTCCTGGCGAGTTGGCCTCTACGTCTCCGTTTGACCTTCATATACATCAATAACGGAATTTCACCGAACCTAACCCAACCAATCATCTCGGCGGCAATATTTGTCCACATTCCTGGCGAGTTGGCTTCTACGTCTCCGTGGGATCTTTATATACATCAGTAACGTAATATAACCTAACCTAACCCAATCTAACATCTCGGTGGTAATATTTGAGCACATTCCTGGCTTGTTGGCCTATACGTCTCCGTGGGAACTTTATATACATCTATAACGTAATATAACCTAACCTAACCCAACCTAACATCTCGGCGGTATTATTTGACCACATTCCTGTCTTGTTGCCCTCTGCGTCTCCGTGGGACCTTTATTTACATCAATAACGTAATATACCCTAACCTAACCCAACCTAACATCTCGGCGGTAATACTTGACAACATTCCTGGCGAGTTGGCCTCTACGTGTCCGTGGGACATTTATATACATAAATAACGTAATATAAGCTAGACTAACCCAATCTAACATCTCGGCGGTAATATTTCACCACATTCCTGGCTTGTTGGCCTATGTGTCTCCGTGGGAACTTTATATACATCAGTAACGTAATATATCCTAACCTAACCCAACCTAACATCTCGGCGGTAATACTTGACAACATTCCTGGCGAGTTGGCCTCTACGTCTCCGTGGGACCTTTATATACATAAATAACGTAATATAAGCTAGCCTAACCCAATCTAACATCTCGGCGGTAATATTTCACCACATTCCCCTCTTGTTGTCTCTACGTCTCCGTGCGACCTTTATATACATCAATAACATAATACAACCTAACCTAAGCCAACCTAACATCTCGGCGGATATATTTGACAACATACCTGGCGATTTGGCCTCTACGTCTCCGTGGGACCTTTATATACATAAATAACGTAATATAAGCTAGCCTAACCCAACCTAACATCTCGGCGGTAATATTTCACCACATTCCTCTCTTGTTGTCTCTACGTCTCCGTGCGAACTTTATATACATCAATAACGTAATACAACCTAACCTAACCCAACCTAACATCTCGGCGGATATATTTGACAACATACCTGGCGACTTGGCCTCTACGTCTCCGTGGGACCTTCATGTACATCAATAACGAAATATAACCTAACCTAACCCAACCTATCATCTCGGCGATAATATTTGACAAAATTCCTGGCGAGTTGGCCTCTACGTCTCCGTTTGACCTTCATATACATCAATAACGTAATTTCACCGAACCTAACCCAAACTATCATCTCGGCGGCAACATTTGACCACACTCCTGGCGAGTTGGCCTCTACGTCTCCGTGGGATCTTTATATACATCAATAACGTAATATAACCTAACCTAACCCAATCTAACATCTCGGTGGTAATATTTGACCACAATTCCTGGCTTGTTGGCCTATACGTCTCCGTGGTATCTTTATATACATCAATAACGTAATTTCACCTAACGTAACCCAACCTATCATCTCGGCGGCAACATTTGACCACATTCCTGGCGAGTTGGCCTCTATGTCTCCGTGGGACCTTTATATACATCAATAACGTAATACAACCTAACCTAACCCAACCTAACATCTCCGCGGTAATATTTGACTACATACCTGGCGAGTTGGCCTCTACGTCTCCGTGGGAACTTTATATACATCAATAACGTAATATAACCTAACCTAACCCAACCTAACATCTCGGCGGTATTATGTGACCACATTCCTGTCTTGTTGGCCTCTGCGTCTCCGCGGGAACTTTATACACATCAATGACGTAATATAACCTAACCTAACCCAACCTAACATCTCGGCGGTAATACTTGACAACATTCCTGGCGAGTTGGCCTCTACGTCTCCGTGGGACCTTTATATACATAAATAACGTAATATAAGCTAGCCTAACCCAACCTATCATCTCGGCGGTAATACTTCACCACATTCCTCTCTTGTTGTCTCTACGTCTCCGTGCGACCTTTATATACATCGATAACGTAATACAACCTAACCTAACCGAACCTAACATCTCGGCGGATATATTTGACATCATACCTGGCGACTTGGCCTCTACGTCTCCGTGGGACCTTCATATACATCAATAACGAAATATAACCTAACCTAACCCAACCTAACATCTCGGCGGTAATGTTTCACAACATACCTGGCGAGTTGGCCTTTACGTCTCCGTGGGACCTTCATATACATCAATAACGAAATATAACCTATCCTAACCCAACCTATCATCTCGGCGGTAATATTTGACAACATTCCTGGCGAGTAGGCCTCTACGTCTCCGTTTGACCTTCATATACATCAATAACGTAGCTTCACCTAACCTAACCCAACCTATCATCACGGCGGCAACATTTGACTACATTCCTGTCGAGTTGGCCTCTACGTCTCCGTGGCATCTTTGTATACATCAATAACGTAATATAACCTAACCTAATCCAATCTAACATCTTGGTGGTAATATTTGACCACATTACTGGCTTGTTGGCCTATACGTATCCGTGGGACCTTTATATACATCAATAACGTAATATAACCTAACCTAACCCAACCTAACATCTCGGCGGTATTATTTGACCACATTCCTGTCTTGTTGGCCTCTGCGTCTCCATGGGACCTTTATATACATCAATAACGTAATATATCCTAACCTAACCCAACCTAACATCTCGGCGGTAATACTTGACAACATTCCTGGCGAGTTGGCCTCTACGTCTCCGTGGGACATTTATATACATAAATAACGTAATATAAGCTAGCCTAACCCAATCTAACATCTCGGCGGTAATATTTCACCACATTCCTCTCTTGTTTTCTCTACGTCTCCGTGCGACCTTTATATACATCAATAACGTAATACAACCTAACCTGACCGAACCTAACATCTCGGCGGATATATTTGACAACATACCTGGCGACTTGGCCTCTACGTCTCCGTGGGACCTTCATATACATCAATAACGAAATATAACCTAACCTAACCCAACCTAACATCTCGGCGGTAATACTTTACAACATTCCTGGCGAGTTGGCCTCTACGTCTCCGTGGGACCTTTATATACATCAATGACGTAATATAACCTAACCTAACCCAACCTAACATCTCGGCGGTATTATTTGACCACATTCCTGTCTTGTTGGCCTCTGCGTCTCCGTGGGACCTTTATATACATCAATAACGTAATATATCCTAACCTAACCCAACCTAACATCTCGGCGGTAATACTTGACAACATTCCTGGCGAGTTGGCCTCTACCTCTCCGTGGGACATTTATATACATAAATAACGTAATATAACCTAACCTAACCCAACCTAACCTCTCGGCGGTAATATTTGTCAACATACCTGGCGAGGTGGCCTCTACGTCTCCGTGGGACCTTCATATACATCAATAACGAAATATAACGTATCCTAACCCAACCTATCATCTCGGCGGTAATATTTGACAACATTCCTGGCGAGTTGGCATCTACGTCTCCGTTTGACCTTCATATACATCAATAACGTAATTTCACCTAACGTAACCCAACCTATCATCTCGGCGGCAACATTTGACCACATTCCTGGCGAGTTGGCCTCTATGTCTCCGTGGGACCTTTATATACACAAATAACGTAATATAAGCTAGCCTAACCCAACCTAACCTCTCGGCGGTAATATTTGACAACATTCCTGGCGAGTTGGCCTCTACGTCTCCGTTGGATCTTTATATACATCAATAACGTAATATAACCTAACCTAACCCAATCTAACATCTCGGTGGTAATATTTGACCACATTCCTGGCTTGTTGGCCTATACGTCTCCGTGGGAACCTTATATACATCAATAACGTAATATAACCTAACCTAACCCAACCTAACATCTCGGCGGTATTATTTGACCACATTCCTGGCGATTTGGCCTCTACGTCTCCGTGGGTCCTTTATATACATAAATAACGTAATATAAGCTAGCCTAACCCAATCTAACATCTCGGCGGTAATATTTCACCACATTCGTCTCTTGTTGTCTCTACGTCTCCGTGCGAACTTTATATACATCAATAACGTAATACAACCTAACCTAACCCAACCTAACATCTCGGCGGATATATTTGACAACATACCTGGCGACTTGGCCTCTACGTCTCCGTGGGACCTTCATGTACATCAATAACGAAATATAACCTAACCTAACCCAACCTAACATCTCGGCGGATATATTTGACAACATACCTGGCGACTTGGCCTCTACGTCTCCGTGGGACCTTCATGTACATCAATAACGAAATATAACCTAACCTAACCCAACCTATCATCTCGGCGGTAATACTTGACAACATTCCTGGCGAGTTGGCCTCTACGTCTCCGTTGGATCTTTATATACATCAATAACGTAATATAACCTAACCTAACCCAATCTAACATCTCGGTGGTAATATTTGACCACATTCCTGGCTTGTTGGCCTATACGTCTCCGTGGGAACCTTATATACATCAATAACGTAATATAACCTAACCTAACCCAACCTAACATCTCGGCGGTATTATTTGACCACATTCCTGGCGATTTGGCCTCTACGTCTCCGTGGGTCCTTTATATACATAAATAACGTAATATAAGCTAGCCTAACCCAATCTAACATCTCGGCGGTAATATTTCACCACATTCGTCTCTTGTTGTCTCTACGTCTCCGTGCGAACTTTATATACATCAATAACGTAATACAACCTAACCTAACCCAACCTAACATCTCGGCGGATATATTTGACAACATACCTGGCGACTTGGCCTCTACGTCTCCGTGGGACCTTCATGTACATCAATAACGAAATATAACCTAACCTAACCCAACCTATCATCTCGGCGGTAATATTTGACAAAATTCCTGGCGAGTTGGCCTCTACGTCTCCGTTTGACCTTCATATACATCAATAACGTAATTTCACCGAACCTAACCCAACCTATCATCTCGGCGGCAACATTTGTCCACATTCCTGGCGAGTTGGCCCCTACGTCTCCGTGGGATCTTTATATACATCAATAACGTAATATAACCTAACCTAACCCAATCTAACATCTCGGTGGTAATATTTGAGCACATTCCTGGCTTGTTGGCCTATACGTCTCCGTGGGAACTTTATATACATCAATAACGTAATATAACCTAACCTAACCCAACCTAACATCTCGGCGGTATTATTTGACCACATTCCTGTCTTGTTGGCCTCTGCGTCTCCATGTGACCTTTATATACATCAATAACGTAATATACCCTAACCTGACCCAACCTAACATCTCGGCGGTAATACTTGACAACATTCCTGGCGAGTTGGCCTCTACGTCTCCGTGGGACCTTTATATACATAAATAACGTAATATTAGCTAGCCTAACCCAATCTAACTTTTCGGCGGTAATATTTCACCACATTCCTCTCTTGTTGTCTCTACGTCTCCGTGCGACCTTTATATACATCAATAACGTAATATAACCTAACCGAACCCAACCTAACATCTCGGCGGTAATGTTTGACAACATACCTGGCGAGTTGGCCTCTACGTCTCCGTGGGACCTTCATATACATCAATAACGAAATATAACCTATCGTAACCCAACCTCTCATCTCGGCGGTAATATTTGACAACATTCCTGGCGAGTTGGCCTCTACGTCTTTGTTTGTCCTTCATATACATCAATAACGTAATTTCACCTAACCTAACCCAACCTATCATCTCGGCGGCAACATTTGACCACATTCCTGGCGAGTTGGCCTCTACGTCTCCGTGGGATCTTTATATACATCAATAACGTAATATAACCTAACCTAACCCAATCTAACATCTCGGTGGTAATATTTGAGCACATTCCTGGCTTGTTGGCCTATACGTCTCCGTGGGAACTTTATATACATCAATAACGTAATATAACCTAACCTAACCCAACCTAACATCTCGGCGGTATTATTTGACCACATTCCTGTCTTGTTGGCCTCTGCGTCTCCGTGGGACTTTTATATACATCAATAACGTAATATAACCTAACCTAACCCAACCTAACATCTCGGCGGTAATGCTTGACAACATTCCTGGCGAGTTGGCCTCTACGTCTCCGTGGGACCTTTATATACATAAATAACGTAATATAAGCTAGCCTAACCCAATCTAACATCTCGGCGGTAATATTTCACCACATTCCTCTCTTGTTGTCTCCACGTCTCCGTGCGACCTTTATATACATCAATAACGTAATACAACCTAACCTAACCCAACCTAACATCTCGGCGGTAATGTTTGACCACATTGCTGGCGAGTTGGCTTCTCCGTCTCCGTGGGACCTTTAGATACGTCAATAACGTAATATAACCAAACCTAACCCAACCTAACATCTCGGCGGTAATGTTTGACAACATACCTGGCGAGTTGGCCTCTACGTCTCCGTGGGACCTTCATATACATCAATAACGAAATATAACCTATCCTAACCCAACCTATCATCTCGGCGGTAATATTTGACAACATTCCTGACGAGTTGGCCTCTACGTCTCTGTTTGTCCTTCATATACATCAATAACGTAATTTTACCTAACCTAAACCAACCTATCATCTCGGCGGCAACATTTGACCACATTCCTGGCGAGTTGGCCACTACGACTCCGTGGGATCTTTATATACATCAATAACGTAATATAACCTAACCTAACCCAATCTAACATCTCGGTGGTAATATTTGAGCACATTCCTGGCTTGTTGGCCTATACGTCTCCGTGGGAACTTTATATACATCAATAACGTAATATAACCTAACCTAACCCAACCTAACATCTCGGCGGTATTATGTGACCACATTCCTGTCTTGTTGGCCTCTGCGCCTCCGCGGGACCTTTATATACATCAATGACGTAATATAGCCTAACCTAACCCAACCTAACATCTCGGCGGTAATGCTTGACAACATTCCTGGCGAGTTGGCCTCTACGTCTCCGTGGGACCTTTATATACATAAATAACGTAATATAAGCTAGCCTAACCCAATCTAACATCTCGGCTGTAATATTTCACCACATTCCTGTCTTGTTGTCTCCACGTCTCCGTGCGACCTTTATATACATCAATAACGTAATACAACCTAACCTAACCCAACCTAACATCTCGGCGGTAATGTTTGACCACATTGCTGGCGAGTTGGCTTCTCCGTCTCCGTGGGACCTTTAGATACGTCAATAACGCAATATAACCAAACCTAACCCAACCTAACATCTCGGCGGTAATGTTTGACAACATACCTGGCGAGTTGGCCTCTACGTCTCCGTGGGACCTTCATATACATCAATAACGAAATATAACCTATCCTAAGCCAACCTATCATCTCGGCGGTAATATTTGACAACATTCCTGACGAGTTGGCCTCTACGTCTCTGTTTGTCCTTCATATACATCAATAACGTAATTTCACCTAACCTAAACCAACCTATCATCTCGGCGGCAACATTTGACCACATTCCTGGCGAGTTGGCCTCTACGACTCCGTGGGATCTTTATATACATCAATAACGTAATATAACCTAACCTAACCCAATCTAACATCTCGGTGGTAATATTTGAGCACATTCCTGGCTTGTTGGCCTATACCTCTCCGTGGGAACTTTATATACATCAATAACGTAATATAACCTAACCTAACCCAACCTAACATCTCGGCGGTATTATGTGACCACATTCCTGTCTTGTTGGCCTCTGCGCCTCCGCGGGACCTTTATATACATCAATGACGTAATATAGCCTAACCTAACCCAACATAACATCTCGGCGGTAATACTTGACAACATTCCTGGCGAGTTGGCCTCTACGTCTCCGTGGGACCCTTATATACATAAATAACGTAATATAAGCTAGCCTAACCCAACCTATCATCTCGGCGGTAATATTTCACCACATTCCTCTCTTGTTGTCTCTACGTCTCCGTGCGACCTTTATATACATCGATAACGTAATACAACCTAACCTAACCCAACCTATCATCTCGGCGGTAATATTTAACAACATTACTGGCGAGTTGGCCTCTACGTCTCCGTTTGACCTTCATATACATCAATAACGTAATTTCACCGAACATAACCCAACCTATCATCTCGGCGGCAACATTTGTCCACATTCCTGGCGAGTTGGCTTCTACGTCTCCGTGGGATCTTTATATACATCAATAACGTAATATAACCGAACCTAACCCAATCTAATATCTCGGTGGTAATATTTGAGCACATTCCTGGCTTGTTGGCCTATACGTCTCCGTGGGAACTTTATATACATCAATAACGTAATATAACCTAACCTAACCCAACCTAACATCTCGGCGGTATTATTTGACCACATTCCTGTCTTGTTGGCCTCTGCGTCTCCGTGGGACCTTTATATAGATCAATAACGTAATATAACCTAACCTAACCCAACCTATCATCTCGGCGGTAATATTTAACAACATTCCTGGCGAGTTGGCCTCTACGTCGCCGTGGGACCTTTATATACATAAATAACGTAATATAAGCTAGCCTAACCCAATCTAACATCTCGGCGGTAATATTTCACAACATTCCTCTCTTGTTGTCTCTACGTCTCCGTGCGACCTTTATATACATCGATAACGTAATACAACCTAACCTAACCGAACCTAACATCTCGGCGGATATATTTGACAACATACCTCGCGACTTGGCCTCTACGTCTCCGTGGGACCTTCATATACATCAATAACGAAATATAACCTAACCTAACCCAACCTAACATCTCGGCGGTAATATTTGTCAACATACCTGGCGAGTTGGACTCTACGTCTCCGTGGGATCTTCATATACATCAATAACGAAATATAACCTATCCTAACCCAACCTATCATCTCGGCGGTAATATTTGACAACATTCCTGGCGAGTTGGCCTCTACGTTTCCGTTTGACCTTCATATACATCAATAACGTAATTTCACCTAACCTAACCCAACCTATAATCTTGGCGGCAACATTTGACCACATTCCTGGCGAGTTGGCCTCTACGTCTCCGTGGGACCTTTATATACATAAATAACGTAATATAAGCTAGCCTAACCCAATCTAACATCTCGGCGGTAATATTTGACCACATTCCTCTCTTGTTGTCTCTACGTCTCCGTGCGACCTTTATATACATCGATAACGTAATACAACCTAGCCTAACCGAACCTAACATCTCGGCGGATATATTTGACAACATACCTGGCGACTTGGCCTCTACGTCTCCGTGGGACCTTCATATACATCAATAACGAAATATAACCTAACCTAACCCAACCTAACATCTCGGCGGTATTATTTGACCACATTCCTGTCTTGTTGGCCTCTGCGTCTCCGTGGGACCTTTATATACATCAATAACGTAATATATCCTAACCTAACCGAACCTAACATCTCGGCCGTAATACTTGACCACATTCCTTTCGAGTTGGCCTCTACGACTCCGTGGGATCTTTATATACATCAATAACGTAATATAACCTAACCTAACCCAATCTAACATCTCGGCGGTAATATTTGACAACATTCCTGGCGAGTTGGCCTCTACGTCTCCGTTTGACCTTCATATACGTCAATAACGTAATTTCACCTAACCTAACCCAACCTATCATCTCGGAGGCAACATTTGACCACATTCCTGGCGAGTTGGGCTCTACGTCTCCGTGGGACCTTTATATACATAAATAACGTAATATAAGCTATCCTAACCCAACCTAACATCTCGGCGGTAATATTTGACCACATTGCTGGCGAGTTGGCTTCTGCGTCTCCGTGGGACCTTTAGATACGTCAATAACGTAATATAACCAAACCTAACCCAACCTAACATCTCGGCGGTAATGTTTGACAACATACCTGGCGAGTTGGCCTCTACGTCTCCGTGGGACCTTCATATACATCAATAACGAAATATAACCTATCCTAACCCAACCTATCATCTCGGCGGTAATATTTGACAACATTCCTGACGAGTTGGCCTCTACGTCTCTGTTTGTCCTTCATATACATCAATAACGTAATTTCACCTAACCTAAACCAACCTATCATCTCGGCGGCAACATTTGACCACATTCCTGGCGAGTTGGCCTCTACGTCTCCGTGGGACCTTTATATACATAAATAACGTAATATAAGCTAGCCTAACCCAATCTAACATCTCGGTGGTAATATTTGACCACATTGCTGGCGAGTTGGCTTCTCCGTCTCCGTGGGACCTTTAGATACGTCAATAACGTAATATAACCTAACCTAACCCAACCTAACATCTCGGCGGTAATGTTTGACAACATACCTGGCGAGTTGGCCTCTACGTCTCCGTGGGACCTTCATATACATCAATAACGAAATATAACCTATCCTAACCCAACCTATCATCTCGGCGGTAATATTTGACAACATTCCTGGCGAGTTGGCCTCTACGTCTCTGTTTGTCCTTCATATACATCAATATCGTAATTTCACCTAACCTAAACCAACCTATCATCTCGGCGGCAACATTTGACCACATTCCTGGCGAGTTGGCCTCTACGTCCCCGTGGGATCTTTATATACATAAATAACGTAATATAACCTAACCTAACCCAATCTAACATCTCGGTGGTAATATTTGAGCACATACCTGGCTTGTTGGCCTATACGTCTCCGTGGCAACTTTATATACATCAATAACGTAATATAACCTAACCTAACCCAACCTAACATCTCGGCGGTAATACATGACAACATTCCTGGCGAGTTGGCCTCTACGTCTCCGTGGGACATTTATATACATAAATAACGTAATACAAGCTAGCCTAACCCAATCTAACATCTCGGCGGTAATATTTCACCACATTCCTCTCTTGTTGTCTCTACGTCTCCGTGCGAACTTTATATACATCAATAACGTAATACAACCTAACCTGACCGAACCTAACATCTCGGCGGATATATTTGACAACATACCTGGCGACTTGGCCTCTACGTCTCCGTGGGACCTTCATATACATCAATAACGAAATATAACCTAACCTAACCCAACCTAACCTCTCGGCGGTAATATTTGCCAACATTCCTGGCGAGTTGGCCTCAACGTCTCCGTTTGACCTTCATATACATCAATAACGTAATTTCACCTAACGTAACCCAACCTATCATCTCGGCAGCAACATTTGACCACATTCCTGGCGAGTTGGCCTCTATGTCTCCGTGGGACCTTTATATACACAAATAACGTAATATAAGCTAGCCTAACCCAACCTAACATCTCGGCGGTAATATTTGACCACATTCCTGGCTTGTTGGCCTCTGCGTCTCCGTGGGACCTTTACATACGTCAATAACGTAATATAACCTAACCTAACCCAATCTTACATCTCGGCGGTATTATTTGACCACATTCCTGTCTTGTTGGCCTCTGCGTCTCCGTGGGACCTTTATATACATCAATAACGTAATATATCCTAACCTAACCCAACCTAACATCTCGGCGGTAATACTTGACAACATTCCTGGCGACTTGGCCTCTACGTCTCCGTGGGACCTTCATATACATCAATAACGAAATATAACCTGACCTAACCCAACCTAACCTCTCGGCGGTAATATTTGTCAACATACCTGGCGAGTTGGCCTCTACGTCTCCGTGGGACCTTCATATACATCAATAACGAAATATAACCTATCCTAACCCAACCTATCATCTCGGCGTTAATCTTTGACAACATTCCTGGCGAGTTGGGCTCTACGTCTCCGTTTGACATTCATATACATCAGTAACGTAATTTCACCTAACGTAACCCAACCTATCATCTCGGCGGCAACATTTGACCACATTCCTGGCGAGTTGGCCTCTATGTCTCCGTGGGACCTTTATATACACAAATAACGTAATATAAGCTAGCCTAAGCCAACCTAACATCTCGGCGGTAATATTTGACCACATTCCTGGCGAGTTGGCCTCTACGTCTCCGTGGGATCTTTATATACATAAATAACGTAATATAACCTAACCTAACCCAATCTAACATCTTGGTGGTAATATTTGACCACATTCCTGGCTTGTTGGCCTATACGTATCCGTGGGACCTTTATATACATCAATAGCGTAATATAACCTAACCTAACCCAACCTAACATCTCGGCGGTATTATTTGACCACATTCCTGTCTTGTTGGCCTTTGCGTCTCCGTGGGACCTTTATATACATCAATAACGTAATATATCCTAACCTAACCCAACCTAACATCTCGGCGGTAATATTTGAAAACATACCTGGCGAGATGGCCTCTACGTCTCCGTGGGACCTTCATACACATCAATAACGAAATATAACCTATCCTAACACAACCTATCATCTCGGCGGTAATATTTGACAACATTCCTGGCGAGTAGGCCTCTACGTCTCCGTGGGACCTTTATATACATAAATAACGTAATATAAGCTAGCCTAACCCAATCTAACATCTCGGTGGTAATATTTGACCACATTGCTGGCGAGTTGGCTTCTCCGTCTCCGTGGGACCTTTAGATACGTCAATAACGTAATATAACCTAACCTAACCCAACCTAACATCTCGGCGGTAATGTTTGACAACATACCTGGCGAGTTGGCCTCTACGTCTCCGTGGGACCTTCATATACATCAATAACGAAATGTAACCTAACCTAACCCAACCTAACCTCTCGGCGGTAATATTGGTCAACATACCTGGCGACTTGGCC
The DNA here is from genome assembly GCA_963969225.1 of Xylocopa violacea. NCBI lineage: Eukaryota > Metazoa > Arthropoda > Insecta > Hymenoptera > Apidae > Xylocopa > Xylocopa violacea. Next base: position 134,315 of record CAXAJV010000031.1, on the reverse strand, counting down.
TCTACGTCTCCGTGGGACCTTCATATACATCAATAACGAAATATAACCTAACCTAACCCAACCTAACATCTCGGCGGTAATGTTTCACAACATACCTGGCGAGTTGGCCTTTACGTCTCCGTGGGACCTTCATATACATCAATAACGAAATATAACCTATCCTAACCCAACCTATCATCTCGGCGGTAATATTTAACAACATTCCTGGCGAGTTGGCCTCTACGTCTCCGTTTGACCTTCATATACATCAATAACGTAATTTCACCGAACATAACCCAACCTATCATCTCGGCGGCAACATTTGTCCACATTCCTGGCGAGTTGGCTTCTACGTCTCCGTGGGATCTTTATATACATCAATAACGTAATATAACCTAACCTAACCCAATCTAACATCTCGGTGGTAATATTTGAGCACATTCCTGGCTTGTTGGCCTATACGTCTCCGTGGGACCTTTATATACATAAATAACGTAATATAAGCTAGACTAACCCAATCTAACATCTCGGCGGTAATATTTCACCACATTCCTCTCTTGTTGTCTCTACGTCTCCGTGCGACCTTTATATACATCAATAACGTAATACAACCTAACCTGACCGAACCTAACATCTCGGCGGATATATTTGACAACATACCTGGCGACTAGGCCTCTACGTCTCCGTGGGACCTTCATATACATCAATAACGAAATATAACCTAACCTAACCCAACCTAACCTCTCGGCGGTAATATTTGTCAACATACCTGGCGAGTTGGCCTCTACGTCTCCGTGGGACCTTCATATACATCAATAACGAAATATAACCTATCCTAACCCAACCTATCATCTCGGCGGTAATATTTGACAACATTCCTGGCGAGTTGGCCTCTACGTCTCCGTGGGACCTTTATATACATAAATAACGTAATATAAGCTAGCCTAACCCAATCTAACATCTCGGTGGTAATATTTGACCACATTGCTGGCGAGTTGGCTTCTCCGTCTCCGTGTGACCTTTAGATACGTCAATAACGTAATATAACCTAACCTAACCCAACCTAACATCTCGGTGGTAATATTTGAGCACATTCCAGGCTTGTTGGCCTATACGTCTCCGTGGGAACTTTATATACATCAATAACGTAATATAACCTAACCTAACCCAACCTAACATCTCGGCGGTCTTATTTGACCACATTCCTGTCTTGTTGGCCTCTGCGTCTCCGTGGGACCTTTATATACATCAATAACGTAATATATCCTAACCTAACCCTACCTAACATCTCGGCGGTAATACTTGACAACATTCCTGGCGAGTTGGCCTCTACGTCTCCGTGGGACATTTATATACATAAATAACGTAATATAAGCTAGCCTAACCCAATCTAACATCTCGGTGGTAATATTTCACCACATTCCTCTCTTGTTGTCTCTACGTCTCCGTGCGACCTTTATATACATCAATAACGTAATACAACCTAACCTGACCGACCCTAACATCTCGGCGTATATATTTGACAACATACCTGGCGACTTGGCCTCTACGTCTCCGTGGGACCTTCATATACATAAATAACGTAATATAAGCTAGCCTAACCCAACCTAACATCTCGGCGGTAATATTTGAAAACATACCTGGCGAGATGGCCTCTACGTCTCCGTGGGACCTTCATACACATCAATAACGAAATATAACCCATCCTAACACAACCTATCATCTCGGCGGTAATATTTGACAACATTCCTGGCGAGTAGGCCTCTACGTCTCCGTTTGACCTTCATATACATCAATAACGTAGTTTCACCTAACCTAACCCAAACTATCATCACGGCGGCAACATTTGACCACATTCCTGTCGAGTTGGCCTCTACGTCTCCGTGGCATCTTTGTATACATCAATAACGTAATATAACCTAACCTAACCCAATCTAACATCTTGGTGGTAATATTTGACCACATTCCTGGCTTGTTGGCCTATACGTATCCGTGGGACCTTTATATACATCAATAACGTAATATAACCTAACCTAACCCAACCTAACATCTCGGCGGTATTATTTGACCACATTCCTGTCTTGTTGGCCTCTGCGTCTCCGTGGGACCTTTATATACATCAATAACGTAATATATCCTAACCTAACCCAACATAACATCTCGGCGGTAATACTTGACAACATTCCTGGCGAGTTGGCCTCTACGTCTCCGTGGGACATTTATATACATAAATAACGTAATATAAGCTAGCCTAACCCAATCTAACATCTCGGCGGTAATATTTCACCACATTCCTCTCTTGTTGTCTCTACGTCTCCGTGCGACCTTTATATACATCAATAACGTAATACAACCTAACCTGACCGAACCTAACATCTCGGCGGATATATTTGACAACATACCTGGCGACTTGGCCTCTACGTCTCCGTGGGACCTTCATATACATCAATAACGAAATATAACCTAACCTAACCCAACCTAACCTCTCGGCGGTAATATTTGTCAACATACCTGGCGAGTTGGCCTCTACGTCTCCGTGGGACCTTCATATACATCAATAACGAAATATAACCTAACCTAACCCAACCTAACCTCTCGGCGGTAATATTTGTCAACATACCTGGCGACTTGGCCTCTACGTCTCCGTGGGACCTTCATATACATCAATAACGAAATATAACCTAACCTAACCCAACCTAACATCTCGGCGGTAATGTTTCACAACATACCTGGCGAGTTGGCCTTTACGTCTCCGTGGGACCTTCATATACATCAATAACGAAATATAACCTATCCTAACCCAACCTATCATCTCGGCGGATATATTTGACAACATACCTGGCGACTTGGCCTCTACGTCTCCGTGGGACCTTCATATACATCAATAACGAAATATAACCTAACCTAACCCAACCTAACCTCTCGGCGGTAATATTTGCCAACATTCCTGGCGAGTTGGCCTCAACGTCTCCGTTTGACCTTCATATACATCAATAACGTAATTTCACCTAACGTAACCCAACCTATCATCTCGGCAGCAACATTTGACCACATTCCTGGCGAGTTGGCCTCTATGTCTCCGTGGGACCTTTATATACACAAATAACGTAATATAAGCTAGCCTAACCCAACCTAACATCTCGGCGGTAATATTTGACCACATTCCTGGCTTGTTGGCCTCTACGACTCCGTGGGATCTTTATATACATCAATAACGTAATATAACCTAACCTAACCCAATCTAACATCTCGGCGGTAATATTTGACAACATTCCTGGCGAGTTGGCCTCTACGTCTCCGTTTGACCTTCATATACGTCAATAACGTAATTTCACCTAACCTAACCCAACCTATCATCTCGGAGGCAACATTTGACCACATTCCTGGCGAGTTGGGCTCTACGTCTCCGTGGGACCTTTATATACATAAATAACGTAATATAAGCTATCCTAACCCAACCTAACATCTCGGCGGTAATATTTGACCACATTGCTGGCGAGTTGGCTTCTGCGTCTCCGTGGGACCTTTAGATACGTCAATAACGTAATATAACCAAACCTAACCCAACCTAACATCTCGGCGGTAATGTTTGACAACATACCTGGCGAGTTGGCCTCTACGTCTCCGTGGGACCTTCATATACATCAATAACGAAATATAACCTATCCTAACCCAACCTATCATCTCGGCGGTAATATTTGACAACATTCCTGACGAGTTGGCCTCTACGTCTCTGTTTGTCCTTCATATACATCAATAACGTAATTTCACCTAACCTAAACCAACCTATCATCTCGGCGGCAACATTTGACCACATTCCTGGCGAGTTGGCCTCTACGTCTCCGTGGGACCTTTATATACATAAATAACGTAATATAAGCTAGCCTAACCCAATCTAACATCTCGGTGGTAATATTTGACCACATTGCTGGCGAGTTGGCTTCTCCGTCTCCGTGGGACCTTTAGATACGTCAATAACGTAATATAACCTAACCTAACCCAACCTAACATCTCGGCGGTAATGTTTGACAACATACCTGGCGAGTTGGCCTCTACGTCTCCGTGGGACCTTCATATACATCAATAACGAAATATAACCTATCCTAACCCAACCTATCATCTCGGCGGTAATATTTGACAACATTCCTGGCGAGTTGGCCTCTACGTCTCTGTTTGTCCTTCATATACATCAATATCGTAATTTCACCTAACCTAAACCAACCTATCATCTCGGCGGCAACATTTGACCACATTCCTGGCGAGTTGGCCTCTACGTCCCCGTGGGATCTTTATATACATAAATAACGTAATATAACCTAACCTAACCCAATCTAACATCTCGGTGGTAATATTTGAGCACATACCTGGCTTGTTGGCCTATACGTCTCCGTGGCAACTTTATATACATCAATAACGTAATATAACCTAACCTAACCCAACCTAACATCTCGGCGGTAATACATGACAACATTCCTGGCGAGTTGGCCTCTACGTCTCCGTGGGACATTTATATACATAAATAACGTAATACAAGCTAGCCTAACCCAATCTAACATCTCGGCGGTAATATTTCACCACATTCCTCTCTTGTTGTCTCTACGTCTCCGTGCGAACTTTATATACATCAATAACGTAATACAACCTAACCTGACCGAACCTAACATCTCGGCGGATATATTTGACAACATACCTGGCGACTTGGCCTCTACGTCTCCGTGGGACCTTCATATACATCAATAACGAAATATAACCTAACCTAACCCAACCTAACCTCTCGGCGGTAATATTTGCCAACATTCCTGGCGAGTTGGCCTCAACGTCTCCGTTTGACCTTCATATACATCAATAACGTAATTTCACCTAACGTAACCCAACCTATCATCTCGGCAGCAACATTTGACCACATTCCTGGCGAGTTGGCCTCTATGTCTCCGTGGGACCTTTATATACACAAATAACGTAATATAAGCTAGCCTAACCCAACCTAACATCTCGGCGGTAATATTTGACCACATTCCTGGCTTGTTGGCCTCTGCGTCTCCGTGGGACCTTTACATACGTCAATAACGTAATATAACCTAACCTAACCCAATCTTACATCTCGGCGGTATTATTTGACCACATTCCTGTCTTGTTGGCCTCTGCGTCTCCGTGGGACCTTTATATACATCAATAACGTAATATATCCTAACCTAACCCAACCTAACATCTCGGCGGTAATACTTGACAACATTCCTGGCGACTTGGCCTCTACGTCTCCGTGGGACCTTCATATACATCAATAACGAAATATAACCTGACCTAACCCAACCTAACCTCTCGGCGGTAATATTTGTCAACATACCTGGCGAGTTGGCCTCTACGTCTCCGTGGGACCTTCATATACATCAATAACGAAATATAACCTATCCTAACCCAACCTATCATCTCGGCGTTAATCTTTGACAACATTCCTGGCGAGTTGGGCTCTACGTCTCCGTTTGACATTCATATACATCAGTAACGTAATTTCACCTAACGTAACCCAACCTATCATCTCGGCGGCAACATTTGACCACATTCCTGGCGAGTTGGCCTCTATGTCTCCGTGGGACCTTTATATACACAAATAACGTAATATAAGCTAGCCTAAGCCAACCTAACATCTCGGCGGTAATATTTGACCACATTCCTGGCGAGTTGGCCTCTACGTCTCCGTGGGATCTTTATATACATAAATAACGTAATATAACCTAACCTAACCCAATCTAACATCTTGGTGGTAATATTTGACCACATTCCTGGCTTGTTGGCCTATACGTATCCGTGGGACCTTTATATACATCAATAGCGTAATATAACCTAACCTAACCCAACCTAACATCTCGGCGGTATTATTTGACCACATTCCTGTCTTGTTGGCCTTTGCGTCTCCGTGGGACCTTTATATACATCAATAACGTAATATATCCTAACCTAACCCAACCTAACATCTCGGCGGTAATATTTGAAAACATACCTGGCGAGATGGCCTCTACGTCTCCGTGGGACCTTCATACACATCAATAACGAAATATAACCTATCCTAACACAACCTATCATCTCGGCGGTAATATTTGACAACATTCCTGGCGAGTAGGCCTCTACGTCTCCGTGGGACCTTTATATACATAAATAACGTAATATAAGCTAGCCTAACCCAATCTAACATCTCGGTGGTAATATTTGACCACATTGCTGGCGAGTTGGCTTCTCCGTCTCCGTGGGACCTTTAGATACGTCAATAACGTAATATAACCTAACCTAACCCAACCTAACATCTCGGCGGTAATGTTTGACAACATACCTGGCGAGTTGGCCTCTACGTCTCCGTGGGACCTTCATATACATCAATAACGAAATGTAACCTAACCTAACCCAACCTAACCTCTCGGCGGTAATATTGGTCAACATACCTGGCGACTTGGCCTCTACGTCTCCGTGGGACCTTCATATACATCAATAACGAAATATAACCTAACCTAACCCAACCTAACATCTCGGCGGTAATGTTTCACAACATACCTGGCGAGTTGGCCTTTACGTCTCCGTGGGACCTTCATATACATCAATAACGAAATATAACCTATCCTAACCCAACCTATCATCTCGGCGGTAATATTTAACAACATTCCTGGCGAGTTGGCCTCTACGTCTCCGTTTGACCTTCATATACATCAATAACGTAATTTCACCGAACATAACCCAACCTATCATCTCGGCGGCAACATTTGTCCACATTCCTGGCGAGTTGGCTTCTACGTCTCCGTGGGATCTTTATATACATCAATAACGTAATATAACCTAACCTAACCCAATCTAACATCTCGGTGGTAATATTTGAGCACATTCCTGGCTTGTTGGCCTATACGTCTCCGTGGGACCTTTATATACATAAATAACGTAATATAAGCTAGACTAACCCAATCTAACATCTCGGCGGTAATATTTCACCACATTCCTCTCTTGTTGTCTCTACGTCTCCGTGCGACCTTTATATACATCAATAACGTAATACAACCTAACCTGACCGAACCTAACATCTCGGCGGATATATTTGACAACATACCTGGCGACTAGGCCTCTACGTCTCCGTGGGACCTTCATATACATCAATAACGAAATATAACCTAACCTAACCCAACCTAACCTCTCGGCGGTAATATTTGTCAACATACCTGGCGAGTTGGCCTCTACGTCTCCGTGGGACCTTCATATACATCAATAACGAAATATAACCTATCCTAACCCAACCTATCATCTCGGCGGTAATATTTGACAACATTCCTGGCGAGTTGGCCTCTACGTCTCCGTGGGACCTTTATATACATAAATAACGTAATATAAGCTAGCCTAACCCAATCTAACATCTCGGTGGTAATATTTGACCACATTGCTGGCGAGTTGGCTTCTCCGTCTCCGTGTGACCTTTAGATACGTCAATAACGTAATATAACCTAACCTAACCCAACCTAACATCTCGGTGGTAATATTTGAGCACATTCCAGGCTTGTTGGCCTATACGTCTCCGTGGGAACTTTATATACATCAATAACGTAATATAACCTAACCTAACCCAACCTAACATCTCGGCGGTCTTATTTGACCACATTCCTGTCTTGTTGGCCTCTGCGTCTCCGTGGGACCTTTATATACATCAATAACGTAATATATCCTAACCTAACCCTACCTAACATCTCGGCGGTAATACTTGACAACATTCCTGGCGAGTTGGCCTCTACGTCTCCGTGGGACATTTATATACATAAATAACGTAATATAAGCTAGCCTAACCCAATCTAACATCTCGGTGGTAATATTTCACCACATTCCTCTCTTGTTGTCTCTACGTCTCCGTGCGACCTTTATATACATCAATAACGTAATACAACCTAACCTGACCGACCCTAACATCTCGGCGTATATATTTGACAACATACCTGGCGACTTGGCCTCTACGTCTCCGTGGGACCTTCATATACATAAATAACGTAATATAAGCTAGCCTAACCCAACCTAACATCTCGGCGGTAATATTTGAAAACATACCTGGCGAGATGGCCTCTACGTCTCCGTGGGACCTTTATATACATCAATAACGTAATATATCCTAACCTAACCCAACATAACATCTCGGCGGTAATACTTGACAACATTCCTGGCGAGTTGGCCTCTACGTCTCCGTGGGACATTTATATACATAAATAACGTAATATAAGCTAGCCTAACCCAATCTAACATCTCGGCGGTAATATTTCACCACATTCCTCTCTTGTTGTCTCTACGTCTCCGTGCGACCTTTATATACATCAATAACGTAATACAACCTAACCTGACCGAACCTAACATCTCGGCGGATATATTTGACAACATACCTGGCGACTTGGCCTCTACGTCTCCGTGGGACCTTCATATACATCAATAACGAAATATAACCTAACCTAACCCAACCTAACCTCTCGGCGGTAATATTTGTCAACATACCTGGCGAGTTGGCCTCTACGTCTCCGTGGGACCTTCATATACATCAATAACGAAATATAACCTAACCTAACCCAACCTAACCTCTCGGCGGTAATATTTGTCAACATACCTGGCGACTTGGCCTCTACGTCTCCGTGGGACCTTCATATACATCAATAACGAAATATAACCTAACCTAACCCAACCTAACATCTCGGCGGTAATGTTTCACAACATACCTGGCGAGTTGGCCTTTACGTCTCCGTGGGACCTTCATATACATCAATAACGAAATATAACCTATCCTAACCCAACCTATCATCTCGGCGGATATATTTGACAACATACCTGGCGACTTGGCCTCTACGTCTCCGTGGGACCTTCATATACATCAATAACGAAATATAACCTAACCTAACCCAACCTAACCTCTCGGCGGTAATATTTGCCAACATTCCTGGCGAGTTGGCCTCAACGTTTCCGTTTGACCTTCATATACATCAATAACGTAATTTCACCTAACGTAACCCAACCTATCATCTCGGCAGCAACATTTGACCACATTCCTGGCGAGTTGGCCTCTATGTCTCCGTGGGACCTTTATATACACAAATAACGTAATATAAGCTAGCCTAACCCAACCTAACATCTCGGCGGTAATATTTGACCACATTCCTGGCTTGTTGGCCTCTACGACTCCGTGGGATCTTTATATACATCAATAACGTAATATAACCTAACCTAACCCAATCTAACATCTCGGCGGTAATATTTGACAACATTCCTGGCGAGTTGGCCTCTACGTCTCCGTTTGACCTTCATATACGTCAATAACGTAATTTCACCTAACCTAACCCAACCTATCATCTCGGAGGCAACATTTGACCACATTCCTGGCGAGTTGGGCTCTACGTCTCCGTGGGACCTTTATATACATAAATAACGTAATATAAGCTATCCTAACCCAACCTAACATCTCGGCGGTAATATTTGACCACATTGCTGGCGAGTTGGCTTCTGCGTCTCCGTGGGACCTTTAGATACGTCAATAACGTAATATAACCAAACCTAACCCAACCTAACATCTCGGCGGTAATGTTTGACAACATACCTGGCGAGTTGGCCTCTACGTCTCCGTGGGACCTTCATATACATCAATAACGAAATATAACCTATCCTAACCCAACCTATCATCTCGGCGGTAATATTTGACAACATTCCTGACGAGTTGGCCTCTACGTCTCTGTTTGTCCTTCATATACATCAATAACGTAATTTCACCTAACCTAAACCAACCTATCATCTCGGCGGCAACATTTGACCACATTCCTGGCGAGTTGGCCTCTACGTCTCCGTGGGACCTTTATATACATAAATAACGTAATATAAGCTAGCCTAACCCAATCTAACATCTCGGTGGTAATATTTGACCACATTGCTGGCGAGTTGGCTTCTCCGTCTCCGTGGGACCTTTAGATACGTCAATAACGTAATATAACCTAACCTAACCCAACCTAACATCTCGGCGGTAATGTTTGACAACATACCTGGCGAGTTGGCCTCTACGTCTCCGTGGGACCTTCATATACATCAATAACGAAATATAACCTATCCTAACCCAACCTATCATCTCGGCGGTAATATTTGACAACATTCCTGGCGAGTTGGCCTCTACGTCTCTGTTTGTCCTTCATATACATCAATATCGTAATTTCACCTAACCTAAACCAACCTATCATCTCGGCGGCAACATTTGACCACATTCCTGGCGAGTTGGCCTCTACGTCCCCGTGGGATCTTTATATACATAAATAACGTAATATAACCTAACCTAACCCAATCTAACATCTCGGTGGTAATATTTGAGCACATACCTGGCTTGTTGGCCTATACGTCTCCGTGGCAACTTTATATACATCAATAACGTAATATAACCTAACCTAACCCAACCTAACATCTCGGCGGTAATACATGACAACATTCCTGGCGAGTTGGCCTCTACGTCTCCGTGGGACATTTATATACATAAATAACGTAATACAAGCTAGCCTAACCCAATCTAACATCTCGGCGGTAATATTTCACCACATTCCTCTCTTGTTGTCTCTACGTCTCCGTGCGAACTTTATATACATCAATAACGTAATACAACCTAACCTGACCGAACCTAACATCTCGGCGGATATATTTGACAACATACCTGGCGACTTGGCCTCTACGTCTCCGTGGGACCTTCATATACATCAATAACGAAATATAACCTAACCTAACCCAACCTAACCTCTCGGCGGTAATATTTGCCAACATTCCTGGCGAGTTGGCCTCAACGTCTCCGTTTGACCTTCATATACATCAATAACGTAATTTCACCTAACGTAACCCAACCTATCATCTCGGCAGCAACATTTGACCACATTCCTGGCGAGTTGGCCTCTATGTCTCCGTGGGACCTTTATATACACAAATAACGTAATATAAGCTAGCCTAACCCAACCTAACATCTCGGCGGTAATATTTGACCACATTCCTGGCTTGTTGGCCTCTGCGTCTCCGTGGGACCTTTACATACGTCAATAACGTAATATAACCTAACCTAACCCAATCTTACATCTCGGCGGTATTATTTGACCACATTCCTGTCTTGTTGGCCTCTGCGTCTCCGTGGGACCTTTATATACATCAATAACGTAATATATCCTAACCTAACCCAACCTAACATCTCGGCGGTAATACTTGACAACATTCCTGGCGACTTGGCCTCTACGTCTCCGTGGGACCTTCATATACATCAATAACGAAATATAACCTGACCTAACCGAACCTAACCTCTCGGCGGTAATATTTGTCAACATACCTGGCGAGTTGGCCTCTACGTCTCCGTGGGACCTTCATATACATCAATAACGAAATATAACCTATCCTAACCCAACCTATCATCTCGGCGTTAATCTTTGACAACATTCCTGGCGAGTTGGGCTCTACGTCTCCGTTTGACATTCATATACATCAGTAACGTAATTTCACCTAACGTAACCCAACCTATCATCTCGGCGGCAACATTTGACCACATTCCTGGCGAGTTGGCCTCTATGTCTCCGTGGGACCTTTATATACACAAATAACGTAATATAAGCTAGCCTAAGCCAACCTAACATCTCGGCGGTAATATTTGACCACATTCCTGGCGAGTTGGCCTCTACGTCTCCGTGGGATCTTTATATACATAAATAACGTAATATAACCTAACCTAACCCAATCTAACATCTTGGTGGTAATATTTGACCACATTCCTGGCTTGTTGGCCTATACGTATCCGTGGGACCTTTATATACATCAATAGCGTAATATAACCTAACCTAACCCAACCTAACATCTCGGCGGTATTATTTGACCACATTCCTGTCTTGTTGGCCTTTGCGTCTCCGTGGGACCTTTATATACATCAATAACGTAATATATCCTAACCTAACCCAACCTAACATCTCGGCGGTAATATTTGAAAACATACCTGGCGAGATGGCCTCTACGTCTCCGTGGGACCTTCATACACATCAATAACGAAATATAACCTATCCTAACACAACCTATCATCTCGGCGGTAATATTTGACAACATTCCTGGCGAGTAGGCCTCTACGTCTCCGTGGGACCTTTATATACATAAATAACGTAATATAAGCTAGCCTAACCCAATCTAACATCTCGGTGGTAATATTTGACCACATTGCTGGCGAGTTGGCTTCTCCGTCTCCGTGGGACCTTTAGATACGTCAATAACGTAATATAACCTAACCTAACCCAACCTAACATCTCGGCGGTAATGTTTGACAACATACCTGGCGAGTTGGCCTCTACGTCTCCGTGGGACCTTCATATACATCAATAACGAAATGTAACCTAACCTAACCCAACCTAACCTCTCGGCGGTAATATTGGTCAACATACCTGGCGACTTGGCCTCTACGTCTCCGTGGGACCTTCATATACATCAATAACGAAATATAACCTAACCTAACCCAACCTAACATCTCGGCGGTAATGTTTCACAACATACCTGGCGAGTTGGCCTTTACGTCTCCGTGGGACCTTCATATACATCAATAACGAAATATAACCTATCCTAACCCAACCTATCATCTCGGCGGTAATATTTAACAACATTCCTGGCGAGTTGGCCTCTACGTCTCCGTTTGACCTTCATATACATCAATAACGTAATTTCACCGAACATAACCCAACCTATCATCTCGGCGGCAACATTTGTCCACATTCCTGGCGAGTTGGCTTCTACGTCTCCGTGGGATCTTTATATACATCAATAACGTAATATAACCTAACCTAACCCAATCTAACATCTCGGTGGTAATATTTGAGCACATTCCTGGCTTGTTGGCCTATACGTCTCCGTGGGACCTTTATATACATAAATAACGTAATATAAGCTAGACTAACCCAATCTAACATCTCGGCGGTAATATTTCACCACATTCCTCTCTTGTTGTCTCTACGTCTCCGTGCGACCTTTATATACATCAATAACGTAATACAACCTAACCTGACCGAACCTAACATCTCGGCGGATATATTTGACAACATACCTGGCGACTAGGCCTCTACGTCTCCGTGGGACCTTCATATACATCAATAACGAAATATAACCTAACCTAACCCAACCTAACCTCTCGGCGGTAATATTTGTCAACATACCTGGCGAGTTGGCCTCTACGTCTCCGTGGGACCTTCATATACATCAATAACGAAATATAACCTATCCTAACCCAACCTATCATCTCGGCGGTAATATTTGACAACATTCCTGGCGAGTTGGCCTCTACGTCTCCGTGGGACCTTTATATACATAAATAACGTAATATAAGCTAGCCTAACCCAATCTAACATCTCGGTGGTAATATTTGACCACATTGCTGGCGAGTTGGCTTCTCCGTCTCCGTGTGACCTTTAGATACGTCAATAACGTAATATAACCTAACCTAACCCAACCTAACATCTCGGTGGTAATATTTGAGCACATTCCAGGCTTGTTGGCCTATACGTCTCCGTGGGAACTTTATATACATCAATAACGTAATATAACCTAACCTAACCCAACCTAACATCTCGGCGGTCTTATTTGACCACATTCCTGTCTTGTTGGCCTCTGCGTCTCCGTGGGACCTTTATATACATCAATAACGTAATATATCCTAACCTAACCCTACCTAACATCTCGGCGGTAATACTTGACAACATTCCTGGCGAGTTGGCCTCTACGTCTCCGTGGGACATTTATATACATAAATAACGTAATATAAGCTAGCCTAACCCAATCTAACATCTCGGTGGTAATATTTCACCACATTCCTCTCTTGTTGTCTCTACGTCTCCGTGCGACCTTTATATACATCAATAACGTAATACAACCTAACCTGACCGACCCTAACATCTCGGCGTATATATTTGACAACATACCTGGCGACTTGGCCTCTACGTCTCCGTGGGACCTTCATATACATAAATAACGTAATATAAGCTAGCCTAACCCAACCTAACATCTCGGCGGTAATATTTGAAAACATACCTGGCGAGATGGCCTCTACGTCTCCGTGGGACCTTCATACACATCAATAACGAAATATAACCCATCCTAACACAACCTATCATCTCGGCGGTAATATTTGACAACATTCCTGGCGAGTAGGCCTCTACGTCTCCGTTTGACCTTCATATACATCAATAACGTAGTTTCACCTAACCTAACCCAAACTATCATCACGGCGGCAACATTTGACCACATTCCTGTCGAGTTGGCCTCTACGTCTCCGTGGCATCTTTGTATACATCAATAACGTAATATAACCTAACCTAACCCAATCTAACATCTTGGTGGTAATATTTGACCACATTCCTGGCTTGTTGGCCTATACGTATCCGTGGGACCTTTATATACATCAATAACGTAATATAACCTAACCTAACCCAACCTAACATCTCGGCGGTATTATTTGACCACATTCCTGTCTTGTTGGCCTCTGCGTCTCCGTGGGACCTTTATATACATCAATAACGTAATATATCCTAACCTAACCCAACATAACATCTCGGCGGTAATACTTGACAACATTCCTGGCGAGTTGGCCTCTACGTCTCCGTGGGACATTTATATACATAAATAACGTAATATAAGCTAGCCTAACCCAATCTAACATCTCGGCGGTAATATTTCACCACATTCCTCTCTTGTTGTCTCTACGTCTCCGTGCGACCTTTATATACATCAATAACGTAATACAACCTAACCTGACCGAACCTAACATCTCGGCGGATATATTTGACAACATACCTGGCGACTTGGCCTCTACGTCTCCGTGGGACCTTCATATACATCAATAACGAAATATAACCTAACCTAACCCAACCTAACCTCTCGGCGGTAATATTTGTCAACATACCTGGCGAGTTGGCCTCTACGTCTCCGTGGGACCTTCATATACATCAATAACGAAATATAACCTAACCTAACCCAACCTAACCTCTCGGCGGTAATATTTGTCAACATACCTGGCGACTTGGCCTCTACGTCTCCGTGGGACCTTCATATACATCAATAACGAAATATAACCTAACCTAACCCAACCTAACATCTCGGCGGTAATGTTTCACAACATACCTGGCGAGTTGGCCTTTACGTCTCCGTGGGACCTTCATATACATCAATAACGAAATATAACCTATCCTAACCCAACCTATCATCTCGGCGGTAATATTTAACCACATTCCTGGCGAGTTGGCCTCTACGTCTCCGTTTGACCTTCATATACATCAATAACGTAATTTCACCGAACATAACCCAACCTATCATCTCGGCGGCAACATTTGTCCACATTCCTGGCGAGTTGGCTTCTACGTCTCCGTGGGATCTTTATATACATCAATAACGTAATATAACCTAACCTAACCCAATCTAACATCTCGGTGGTAATATTTGAGCACATTCCTGGCTTGTTGGCCTATACGTCTCCGTGGGAACTTTATATACATCAATAATGTAATATAACCTAACCTAACCCAACCTAACATCTCGGCGGTATTATTTGACCACATTCCTGTCTTGTTGGCCTCTGCGTCTCCGAGGGACCTTTATATACATCAATAACGTAATATAACCTAACCTAACCGAACCTAACATCTCGGCGGTAATACTTGACAACATTCCTGGCGAGTTGGCCTCTACGTCTCCGTGGGACCTTTATATACATAAATAACGTAATATAAGCTAGCCTAACCCAATCTAACATCTCGGCGGTAATATTTCACCGCATTCCTCTCTTGTTGTCTCTACGTCTCCGTGCGACATTTATATACATCCATAACGTAATACAACCTAACCTAACCCAACCTAACATCTCGGCGGATATATTTGACAACATACCTGGCTACTTGGCCTCTACGTCTCCGTGGGACCTTTATATACATAAATAACGTAATATAAGCTAGCCTAACCCAACCTAACATCTCGGCGGTAATATTTGAAAACATACCTGGCGAGATGGCCTCTACGTCTCCGTGGGACCTTCATAAACATCAATAACGAAATATAACCTATCCTAACACAACCTATCATCTCGGCGGTAATATTTGACAACATTCCTGGCGAGTAGGCCTCTACGTCTCCGTTTGACCTTCATATACATCAATAACGTAGTTTCACCTAACCTAACCCAACCTATCATCACGGCGGCAACATTTGACCACATTCCTGTCGAGTTGGCCTCTACGTCTCCGTGGCATCTTTGTATACATCAATAACGTAATATAACCTATCCTAACCCAACCTATCATCTCGGCGGTAATATTTGACAACATTCCTGGCGAGTTGGCCTCTACGTCTCCGTGGGACCTTTATATACATAAATAACGTAATATAAGCTAGCCTAACCCAATCTAACATCTCGGTGGTAATATTTGACCACATTGCTGGCGAGTTGGCTTCTCCGTCTCCGTGGGACCTTTAGATACGTCAATAACGTAATATAACCTAACCTAACCCAACCTAACATCTCGGCGGTAATGTTTGACAACATACCTGGCGAGTTGGCCTCTACGTCTCCGTGGGACCTTCATATACATCAATAACGAAATGTAACCTAACCTAACCCAACCTAACCTCTCGGCGGTAATATTGGTCAACATACCTGGCGACTTGGCCTCTACGTCTCCGTGGGACCTTCATATACATCAATAACGAAATATAACCTAACCTAACCCAACCTAACATCTCGGCGGTAATGTTTCACAACATACCTGGCGAGTTGGCCTTTACGTCTCCGTGGGACCTTCATATACATCAATAACGAAATATAACCTATCCTAACCCAACCTATCATCTCGGCGGTAATATTTGACAACATTCCTGGCGAGTTGGCCTCTACGTCTCTGTTTGTCCTTCATATACATCAATATCGTAATTTCACCTAACCTAAACCAACCTATCATCTCGGCGGCAACATTTGACCACATTCCTGGCGAGTTGGCCTCTACGTCCCCGTGGGATCTTTATATACATAAATAACGTAATATAACCTAACCTAACCCAATCTAACATCTCGGTGGTAATATTTGAGCACATACCTGGCTTGTTGGCCTATACGTCTCCGTGGCAACTTTATATACATCAATAACGTAATATAACCTAACCTAACCCAACCTAACATCTCGGCGGTAATACATGACAACATTCCTGGCGAGTTGGCCTCTACGTCTCCGTGGGACATTTATATACATAAATAACGTAATACAAGCTAGCCTAACCCAATCTAACATCTCGGCGGTAATATTTCACCACATTCCTCTCTTGTTGTCTCTACGTCTCCGTGCGAACTTTATATACATCAATAACGTAATACAACCTAACCTGACCGAACCTAACATCTCGGCGGATATATTTGACAACATACCTGGCGACTTGGCCTCTACGTCTCCGTGGGACCTTCATATACATCAATAACGAAATATAACCTAACCTAACCCAACCTAACCTCTCGGCGGTAATATTTGCCAACATTCCTGGCGAGTTGGCCTCTACGTCTCCGTTTGACCTTCATATACATCAATAACGTAATTTCACCTAACGTAACCCAACCTATCATCTCGGCAGCAACATTTGACCACATTCCTGGCGAGTTGGCCTCTATGTCTCCGTGGGACCTTTATATACACAAATAACGTAATATAAGCTAGCCTAACCCAACCTAACATCTCGGCGGTAATATTTGACCACATTCCTGGCTTGTTGGCCTCTGCGTCTCCGTGGGACCTTTACATACGTCAATAACGTAATATAACCTAACCTAACCCAATCTTACATCTCGGCGGTATTATTTGACCACATTCCTGTCTTGTTGGCCTCTGCGTCTCCGTGGGACCTTTATATACATCAATAACGTAATATATCCTAACCTAACCCAACCTAACATCTCGGCGGTAATACTTGACAACATTCCTGGCGACTTGGCCTCTACGTCTCCGTGGGACCTTCATATACATCAATAACGAAATATAACCTGACCTAACCCAACCTAACCTCTCGGCGGTAATATTTGTCAACATACCTGGCGAGTTGGCCTCTACGTCTCCGTGGGACCTTCATATACATCAATAACGAAATATAACCTATCCTAACCCAACCTATCATCTCGGCGTTAATCTTTGACAACATTCCTGGCGAGTTGGGCTCTACGTCTCCGTTTGACATTCATATACATCAGTAACGTAATTTCACCTAACGTAACCCAACCTATCATCTCGGCGGCAACATTTGACCACATTCCTGGCGAGTTGGCCTCTATGTCTCCGTGGGACCTTTATATACACAAATAACGTAATATAAGCTAGCCTAAGCCAACCTAACATCTCGGCGGTAATATTTGACCACATTCCTGGCGAGTTGGCCTCTACGTCTCCGTGGGATCTTTATATACATAAATAACGTAATATAACCTAACCTAACCCAATCTAACATCTTGGTGGTAATATTTGACCACATTCCTGGCTTGTTGGCCTATACGTATCCGTGGGACCTTTATATACATCAATAGCGTAATATAACCTAACCTAACCCAACCTAACATCTCGGCGGTATTATTTGACCACATTCCTGTCTTGTTGGCCTTTGCGTCTCCGTGGGACCTTTATATACATCAATAACGTAATATATCCTAACCTAACCCAACCTAACATCTCGGCGGTAATATTTGAAAACATACCTGGCGAGATGGCCTCTACGTCTCCGTGGGACCTTCATACACATCAATAACGAAATATAACCTATCCTAACACAACCTATCATCTCGGCGGTAATATTTGACAACATTCCTGGCGAGTAGGCCTCTACGTCTCCGTGGGACCTTTATATACATAAATAACGTAATATAAGCTAGCCTAACCCAATCTAACATCTCGGTGGTAATATTTGACCACATTGCTGGCGAGTTGGCTTCTCCGTCTCCGTGGGACCTTTAGATACGTCAATAACGTAATATAACCTAACCTAACCCAACCTAACATCTCGGCGGTAATGTTTGACAACATACATGGCGAGTTGGCCTCTACGTCTCCGTGGGACCTTCATATACATCAATAACGAAATGTAACCTAACCTAACCCAACCTAACCTCTCGGCGGTAATATTGGTCAACATACCTGGCGACTTGGCCTCTACGTCTCCGTGGGACCTTCATATACATCAATAACGAAATATAACCTAACCTAACCCAACCTAACATCTCGGCGGTAATGTTTCACAACATACCTGGCGAGTTGGCCTTTACGTCTCCGTGGGACCTTCATATACATCAATAACGAAATATAACCTATCCTAACCCAACCTATCATCTCGGCGGTAATATTTAACAACATTCCTGGCGAGTTGGCCTCTACGTCTCCGTTTGACCTTCATATACATCAATAACGTAATTTCACCGAACATAACCCAACCTATCATCTCGGCGGCAACATTTGTCCACATTCCTGGCGAGTTGGCTTCTACGTCTCCGTGGGATCTTTATATACATCAATAACGTAATATAACCTAACCTAACCCAATCTAACATCTCGGTGGTAATATTTGAGCACATTCCTGGCTTGTTGGCCTATACGTCTCCGTGGGACCTTTATATACATAAATAACGTAATATAAGCTAGACTAACCCAATCTAACATCTCGGCGGTAATATTTCACCACATTCCTCTCTTGTTGTCTCTACGTCTCCGTGCGACCTTTATATACATCAATAACGTAATACAACCTAACCTGACCGAACCTAACATCTCGGCGGATATATTTGACAACATACCTGGCGACTAGGCCTCTACGTCTCCGTGGGACCTTCATATACATCAATAACGAAATATAACCTAACCTAACCCAACCTAACCTCTCGGCGGTAATATTTGTCAACATACCTGGCGAGTTGGCCTCTACGTCTCCGTGGGACCTTCATATACATCAATAACGAAATATAACCTATCCTAACCCAACCTATCATCTCGGCGGTAATATTTGACAACATTCCTGGCGAGTTGGCCTCTACGTCTCCGTGGGACCTTTATATACATAAATAACGTAATATAAGCTAGCCTAACCCAATCTAACATCTCGGTGGTAATATTTGACCACATTGCTGGCGAGTTGGCTTCTCCGTCTCCGTGTGACCTTTAGATACGTCAATAACGTAATATAACCTAACCTAACCCAACCTAACATCTCGGTGGTAATATTTGAGCACATTCCAGGCTTGTTGGCCTATACGTCTCCGTGGGAACTTTATATACATCAATAACGTAATATAACCTAACCTAACCCAACCTAACATCTCGGCGGTCTTATTTGACCACATTCCTGTCTTGTTGGCCTCTGCGTCTCCGTGGGACCTTTATATACATCAATAACGTAATATATCCTAACCTAACCCTACCTAACATCTCGGCGGTAATACTTGACAACATTCCTGGCGAGTTGGCCTCTACGTCTCCGTGGGACATTTATATACATAAATAACGTAATATAAGCTAGCCTAACCCAATCTAACATCTCGGTGGTAATATTTCACCACATTCCTCTCTTGTTGTCTCTACGTCTCCGTGCGACCTTTATATACATCAATAACGTAATACAACCTAACCTGACCGACCCTAACATCTCGGCGTATATATTTGACAACATACCTGGCGACTTGGCCTCTACGTCTCCGTGGGACCTTCATATACATAAATAACGTAATATAAGCTAGCCTAACCCAACCTAACATCTCGGCGGTAATATTTGAAAACATACCTGGCGAGATGGCCTCTACGTCTCCGTGGGACCTTGATACACATCAATAACGAAATATAACCCATCCTAACACAACCTATCATCTCGGCGGTAATATTTGACAACATTCCTGGCGAGTAGGCCTCTACGTCTCCGTTTGACCTTCATATACATCAATAACGTAGTTTCACCTAACCTAACCCAAACTATCATCACGGCGGCAACATTTGACCACATTCCTGTCGAGTTGGCCTCTACGTCTCCGTGGCATCTTTGTATACATCAATAACGTAATATAACCTAACCTAACCCAATCTAACATCTTGGTGGTAATATTTGACCACATTCCTGGCTTGTTGGCCTATACGTATCCGTGGGACCTTTATATACATCAATAACGTAATATAACCTAACCTAACCCAACCTAACATCTCGGCGGTATTATTTGACCACATTCCTGTCTTGTTGGCCTCTGCGTCTCCGTGGGACCTTTATATACATCAATAACGTAATATATCCTAACCTAACCCAACATAACATCTCGGCGGTAATACTTGACAACATTCCTGGCGAGTTGGCCTCTACGTCTCCGTGGGACATTTATATACATAAATAACGTAATATAAGCTAGCCTAACCCAATCTAACATCTCGGCGGTAATATTTCACCACATTCCTCTCTTGTTGTCTCTACGTCTCCGTGCGACCTTTATATACATCAATAACGTAATACAACCTAACCTGACCGAACCTAACATCTCGGCGGATATATTTGACAACATACCTGGCGACTTGGCCTCTACGTCTCCGTGGGACCTTCATATACATCAATAACGAAATATAACCTAACCTAACCCAACCTAACCTCTCGGCGGTAATATTTGTCAACATACCTGGCGAGTTGGCCTCTACGTCTCCGTGGGACCTTCATATACATCAATAACGAAATATAACCTAACCTAACCCAACCTAACCTCTCGGCGGTAATATTTGTCAACATACCTGGCGACTTGGCCTCTACGTCTCCGTGGGACCTTCATATACATCAATAACGAAATATAACCTAACCTAACCCAACCTAACATCTCGGCGGTAATGTTTCACAACATACCTGGCGAGTTGGCCTTTACGTCTCCGTGGGACCTTCATATACATCAATAACGAAATATAACCTATCCTAACCCAACCTATCATCTCGGCGGTAATATTTAACCACATTCCTGGCGAGTTGGCCTCTACGTCTCCGTTTGACCTTCATATACATCAATAACGTAATTTCACCGAACATAACCCAACCTATCATCTCGGCGGCAACATTTGTCCACATTCCTGGCGAGTTGGCTTCTACGTCTCCGTGGGATCTTTATATACATCAATAACGTAATATAACCTAACCTAACCCAATCTAACATCTCGGTGGTAATATTTGAGCACATTCCTGGCTTGTTGGCCTATACGTCTCCGTGGGAACTTTATATACATCAATAATGTAATATAACCTAACCTAACCCAACCTAACATCTCGGCGGTATTATTTGACCACATTCCTGTCTTGTTGGCCTCTGCGTCTCCGAGGGACCTTTATATACATCAATAACGTAATATAACCTAACCTAACCGAACCTAACATCTCGGCGGTAATACTTGACAACATTCCTGGCGAGTTGGCCTCTACGTCTCCGTGGGACCTTTATATACATAAATAACGTAATATAAGCTAGCCTAACCCAATCTAACATCTCGGCGGTAATATTTCACCGCATTCCTCTCTTGTTGTCTCTACGTCTCCGTGCGACATTTATATACATCCATAACGTAATACAACCTAACCTAACCCAACCTAACATCTCGGCGGATATATTTGACAACATACCTGGCTACTTGGCCTCTACGTCTCCGTGGGACCTTTATATACATAAATAACGTAATATAAGCTAGCCTAACCCAACCTAACATCTCGGCGGTAATATTTGAAAACATACCTGGCGAGATGGCCTCTACGTCTCCGTGGGACCTTCATAAACATCAATAACGAAATATAACCTATCCTAACACAACCTATCATCTCGGCGGTAATATTTGACAACATTCCTGGCGAGTAGGCCTCTACGTCTCCGTTTGACCTTCATATACATCAATAACGTAGTTTCACCTAACCTAACCCAACCTATCATCACGGCGGCAACATTTGACCACATTCCTGTCGAGTTGGCCTCTACGTCTCCGTGGCATCTTTGTATACATCAATAACGTAATATAACCTATCCTAACCCAACCTATCATCTCGGCGGTAATATTTGACAACATTCCTGGCGAGTTGGCCTCTACGTCTCCGTGGGACCTTTATATACATAAATAACGTAATATAAGCTAGCCTAACCCAATCTAACATCTCGGTGGTAATATTTGACCACATTGCTGGCGAGTTGGCTTCTCCGTCTCCGTGGGACCTTTAGATACGTCAATAACGTAATATAACCTAACCTAACCCAACCTAACATCTCGGCGGTAATGTTTGACAACATACCTGGCGAGTTGGCCTCTACGTCTCCGTGGGACCTTCATATACATCAATAACGAAATGTAACCTAACCTAACCCAACCTAACCTCTCGGCGGTAATATTGGTCAACATACCTGGCGACTTGGCCTCTACGTCTCCGTGGGACCTTCATATACATCAATAACGAAATATAACCTAACCTAACCCAACCTAACATCTCGGCGGTAATGTTTCACAACATACCTGGCGAGTTGGCCTTTACGTCTCCGTGGGACCTTCATATACATCAATAACGAAATATAACCTATCCTAACCCAACCTATCATCTCGGCGGTAATATTTAACAACATTCCTGGCGAGTTGGCCTCTACGTCTCCGTTTGACCTTCATATACATCAATAACGTAATTTCACCGAACATAACCCAACCTATCATCTCGGCGGCAACATTTGTCCACATTCCTGGCGAGTTGGCTTCTACGTCTCCGTGGGATCTTTATATACATCAATAACGTAATATAACCTAACCTAACCCAATCTAACATCTCGGTGGTAATATTTGAGCACATTCCTGGCTTGTTGGCCTATACGTCTCCGTGGGAACTTTATATACATCAATAATGTAATATAACCTAACCTAACCCAACCTAACATCTCGGCGGTATTATTTGACCACATTCCTGTCTTGTTGGCCTCTGCGTCTCCGAGGGACCTTTATATACATCAATAACGTAATATAACCTAACCTAACCCAACCTAACATCTCGGCGGTAATACTTGACAACATTCCTGGCGAGTTGGCCTCTACGTCTCCGTGGGACCTTTATATACATAAATAACGTAATATAAGCTAGCCTAACCCAATCTAACATCTCGGCGGTAATATTTCACCGCATTCCTCTCTTGTTGTCTCTACGTCTCCGTGCGACATTTATATACATCCATAACGTAATACAACCTAACCTAACCCAACCTAACATCTCGGCGGATATATTTGACAACATACCTGGCTACTTGGCCTCTACGTCTCCGTGGGACCTTTATATACATAAATAACGTAATATAAGCTAGCCTAACCCAACCTAACATCTCGGCGGTAATATTTGAAAACATACCTGGCGAGATGGCCTCTACGTCTCCGTGGGACCTTCATACACATCAATAACGAAATATAACCTATCCTAACACAACCTATCATCTCGGCGGTAATATTTGACAACATTCCTGGCGAGTAGGCCTCTACGTCTCCGTTTGACCTTCATATACATCAATAACGTAGTTTCACCTAACCTAACCCAACCTATCATCACGGCGGCAACATTTGACCACATTCCTGTCGAGTTGGCCTCTACGTCTCCGTGGCATCATTGTATACATCAATGACGTAATATAACCTAACCTAACCCAATCTAACATCTTGGTGGTAATATTTGACCACATTCCTGGCTTGTTGGCCTATACGTATCCGTGGGACCTTTATATACATCAATAACGTAATATAACCTAACCTAACCCAACCTAACATCTCGGCGGTATTATTTGACCACATTCCTGTCTTGTTGGCCTCTGCGTCTCCGTGGGACCTTTATATACATCAATAACGTAATATATCCTAACCTAACCCAACATAACATCTCGGCGGTAATACTTGACAACATTCCTGGCGAGTTGGCCTCTACGTCTCCGTGGGACATTTATATACATAAATAACGTAATATAAGCTAGCCTAACCCAATCTAACATCTCGGCGGTAATATTTCACCACATTCCTCTCTTGTTGTCTCTACGTCTCCGTGCGACCTTTATATACATCAACAACGTAATACAACCTAACCTGACCGAACCTAACATCTCGGCGGATATATTTGACAACATACCTGGCGACTTGGCCTCTACGTCTCCGTGGGACCTTCATATACATCAATAACGAAATATAACCTAACCTAACTCAACCTAACCTCTCGGCGGTAATATTTGTCAACATACCTGGCGAGTTGGCCTCTACGTCTCCGTGGGACCTTCATATACATCAATAACGAAATATAACCTATCCTAACCCAACCTATCATCTCGGCGGTAATATTTGACAACATTCCTGGCGAGTTGGCCTCTACGTCTCCGTGGGACCTTTATATACATAAATAACGTAATATAAGCTAGCCTAACCCAATCTAACATCTCGGTGGTAATATTTGACCACATTGCTGGCGAGTTGGCTTCTCCGTCTCCGTGGGACCTTTAGATACGTCAATAACGTAATATAACCTAACCTAACCCAACCTAACATCTCGGCGGTAATGTTTGACAACATACCTGGCGAGTTGGCCTCTACGTCTCCGTGGGACCTTCATATACATCAATAACGAAATGTAACCTAACCTAACCCAACCTAACCTCTCGGCGGTAATATTGGTCAACATACCTGGCGACTTGGCCTCTACGTCTCCGTGGGACCTTCATATACATCAATAACGAAATATAACCTAACCTAACCCAACCTAACATCTCGGCGGTAATGTTTCACAACATACCTGGCGAGTTGGCCTTTACGTCTCCGTGGGACCTTCATATACATCAATAACGAAATATAACCTATCCTAACCCAACCTATCATCTCGGCGGTAATATTTAACAACATTCCTGGCGAGTTGGCCTCTACGTCTCCGTTTGACCTTCATATACATCAATAACGTAATTTCACCGAACATAACCCAACCTCTCATCTCGGCGGCAACATTTGTCCACATTCCTGGCGAGTTGGCTTCTACGTCTCCGTGGGATCTTTATATACATCAATAACGTAATATAACCTAACCTAACCCAATCTAACATCTCGGTGGTAATATTTGAGCACATTCCTGGCTTGTTGGCCTATACGTCTCCGTGGGAACTTTATATACATCAATAATGTAATATAACCTAACCTAACCCAACCTAACATCTCGGCGGTATTATTTGACCACATTCCTGTCTTGTTGGCCTCTGCGTCTCCGAGGGACCTTTATATACATCAATAACGTAATATAACCTAACCTAACCCAACCTAACATCTCGGCGGTAATACTTGACAACATTCCTGGCGAGTTGGCCTCTACGTCTCCGTGGGACCTTTATATACATAAATAACGTAATATAAGCTAGCCTAACCCAATCTAACATCTCGGCGGTAATATTTCACCGCATTCCTCTCTTGTTGTCTCTACGTCTCCGTGCGACATTTATATACATCCATAACGTAATACAACCTAACCTAACCCAACCTAACATCTCGGCGGATATATTTGACAACATACCTGGCTACTTGGCCTCTACGTCTCCGTGGGACCTTTATATACATAAATAACGTAATATAAGCTAGCCTAACCCAACCTAACATCTCGACGGTAATATTTGAAAACATACCTGGCGAGATGGCCTCTACGTCTCCGTGGGACCTTCATACACATCAATAACGAAATATAACCTATCCTAACACAACCTATCATCTCGGCGGTAATATTTGACAACATTCCTGGCGAGTAGGCCTCTACGTCTCCGTTTGACCTTCATATACATCAATAACGTAGTTTCACCTAACCTAACCCAACCTATCATCACGGCGGCAACATTTGACCACATTCCTGTCGAGTTGGCCTCTACGTCTCCGTGGCATCATTGTATACATCAATAACGTAATATACCCTAACCTAACCCAATCTAACATCTTGGTGGTAATATTTGACCACATTCCTGGCTTGTTGGCCTATACGTATCCGTGGGACCTTTATATACATCAATAACGTAATATAACCTAACCTAACCCAACCTAACATCTCGGCGGTATTATTTGACCACATTCCTGTCTTGTTGGCCTCTGCGTCTCCGTGGGACCTTTATATACATCAATAACGTAATATATCCTAACCTAACCCAACATAACATCTCGGCGGTAATACCTGACAACATTCCTGGCGAGTTGGCCTCTACGTCTCCGTGGGACATTTATATACATAAATAACGTAATATAAGCTAGCCTAACCCAATCTAACATCTCGGCGGTAATATTTCACCACATTCCTCTCTTGTTGTCTCTACGTCTCCGTGCGACCTTTATATACATCAATAACGTAATACAACCTAACCTGACCGAACCTAACATCTCGGCGGATATATTTGACAACATACCTGGCGACTTGGCCTCTACGTCTCCGTGGGACCTTCATATACATCAATAACGAAATATAACCTAACCTAACTCAACCTAACCTCTCGGCGGTAATATTTGTCAACATACCTGGCGAGTTGGCCTCTACGTCTCCGTGGGACCTTCATATACATCAATAACGAAATATAACCTATCCTAACCCAACCTATCATCTTGGCGGTAATATTTGACAACATTCCTGGCGAGTAGGCCTCTACGTCTCCGTTTGACCTTCATATACATCAATAACGTAGTTTCACCTAACCTAACCCAACCTATCATCACGGCGGCAACATTTGACCACATTCCTGTCGAGTTGGCCTCTACGTCTCCGTGGCATCATTGTATACATCAATGACGTAATATAACCTAACCTAACCCAATCTAACATCTTGGTGGTAATATTTGACCACATTCCTGGCTTGTTGGCCTATACGTATCCGTGGGACCTTTATATACATCAATAACGTAATATAACCTAACCTAACCCAACCTAACATCTCGGCGGTATTATTTGACCACATTCCTGTCTTGTTGGCCTCTGCGTCTCCGTGGGACCTTTATATACATCAATAACGTAATATATCCTAACCTAACCCAACATAACATCTCGGCGGTAATACTTGACAACATTCCTGGCGAGTTGGCCTCTACGTCTCCGTGGGACATTTATATACATAAATAACGTAATATAAGCTAGCCTAACCCAATCTAACATCTCGGCGGTAATATTTCACCACATTCCTCTCTTGTTGTCTCTACGTCTCCGTGCGACCTTTATATACATCAACAACGTAATACAACCTAACCTGACCGAACCTAACATCTCGGCGGATATATTTGACAACATACCTGGCGACTTGGCCTCTACGTCTCCGTGGGACCTTCATATACATCAATAACGAAATATAACCTAACCTAACTCAACCTAACCTCTCGGCGGTAATATTTGTCAACATACCTGGCGAGTTGGCCTCTACGTCTCCGTGGGACCTTCATATACATCAATAACGAAATATAACCTATCCTAACCCAACCTATCATCTCGGCGGTAATATTTGACAACATTCCTGGCGAGTTGGCCTCTACGTCTCCGTGGGACCTTTATATACATAAATAACGTAATATAAGCTAGCCTAACCCAATCTAACATCTCGGTGGTAATATTTGACCACATTGCTGGCGAGTTGGCTTCTCCGTCTCCGTGGGACCTTTAGATACGTCAATAACGTAATATAACCTAACCTAACCCAACCTAACATCTCGGCGGTAATGTTTGACAACATACCTGGCGAGTTGGCCTCTACGTCTCCGTGGGACCTTCATATACATCAATAACGAAATGTAACCTAACCTAACCCAACCTAACCTCTCGGCGGTAATATTGGTCAACATACCTGGCGACTTGGCCTCTACGTCTCCGTGGGACCTTCATATACATCAATAACGAAATATAACCTAACCTAACCCAACCTAACATCTCGGCGGTAATGTTTCACAACATACCTGGCGAGTTGGCCTTTACGTCTCCGTGGGACCTTCATATACATCAATAACGAAATATAACCTATCCTAACCCAACCTATCATCTCGGCGGTAATATTTAACAACATTCCTGGCGAGTTGGCCTCTACGTCTCCGTTTGACCTTCATATACATCAATAACGTAATTTCACCGAACATAACCCAACCTCTCATCTCGGCGGCAACATTTGTCCACATTCCTGGCGAGTTGGCTTCTACGTCTCCGTGGGATCTTTATATACATCAATAACGTAATATAACCTAACCTAACCCAATCTAACATCTCGGTGGTAATATTTGAGCACATTCCTGGCTTGTTGGCCTATACGTCTCCGTGGGAACTTTATATACATCAATAATGTAATATAACCTAACCTAACCCAACCTAACATCTCGGCGGTATTATTTGACCACATTCCTGTCTTGTTGGCCTCTGCGTCTCCGAGGGACCTTTATATACATCAATAACGTAATATAACCTAACCTAACCCAACCTAACATCTCGGCGGTAATACTTGACAACATTCCTGGCGAGTTGGCCTCTACGTCTCCGTGGGACCTTTATATACATAAATAACGTAATATAAGCTAGCCTAACCCAATCTAACATCTCGGCGGTAATATTTCACCGCATTCCTCTCTTGTTGTCTCTACGTCTCCGTGCGACATTTATATACATCCATAACGTAATACAACCTAACCTAACCCAACCTAACATCTCGGCGGATATATTTGACAACATACCTGGCTACTTGGCCTCTACGTCTCCGTGGGACCTTTATATACATAAATAACGTAATATAAGCTAGCCTAACCCAACCTAACATCTCGACGGTAATATTTGAAAACATACCTGGCGAGATGGCCTCTACGTCTCCGTGGGACCTTCATACACATCAATAACGAAATATAACCTATCCTAACACAACCTATCATCTCGGCGGTAATATTTGACAACATTCCTGGCGAGTAGGCCTCTACGTCTCCGTTTGACCTTCATATACATCAATAACGTAGTTTCACCTAACCTAACCCAACCTATCATCACGGCGGCAACATTTGACCACATTCCTGTCGAGTTGGCCTCTACGTCTCCGTGGCATCATTGTATACATCAATAACGTAATATACCCTAACCTAACCCAATCTAACATCTTGGTGGTAATATTTGACCACATTCCTGGCTTGTTGGCCTATACGTATCCGTGGGACCTTTATATACATCAATAACGTAATATAACCTAACCTAACCCAACCTAACATCTCGGCGGTATTATTTGACCACATTCCTGTCTTGTTGGCCTCTGCGTCTCCGTGGGACCTTTATATACATCAATAACGTAATATATCCTAACCTAACCCAACATAACATCTCGGCGGTAATACCTGACAACATTCCTGGCGAGTTGGCCTCTACGTCTCCGTGGGACATTTATATACATAAATAACGTAATATAAGCTAGCCTAACCCAATCTAACATCTCGGCGGTAATATTTCACCACATTCCTCTCTTGTTGTCTCTACGTCTCCGTGCGACCTTTATATACATCAATAACGTAATACAACCTAACCTGACCGAACCTAACATCTCGGCGGATATATTTGACAACATACCTGGCGACTTGGCCTCTACGTCTCCGTGGGACCTTCATATACATCAATAACGAAATATAACCTAACCTAACTCAACCTAACCTCTCGGCGGTAATATTTGTCAACATACCTGGCGAGTTGGCCTCTACGTCTCCGTGGGACCTTCATATACATCAATAACGAAATATAACCTATCCTAACCCAACCTATCATCTTGGCGGTAATATTTGACAACATTCCTGGCGAGTTGGCCTCTACGTCTCCGTGGGACCTTTATATACATAAATAACGTAATATAAGCTAGCCTAACCCAATCTAACATCTCGGTGGTAATATTTGACCACATTGCTGGCGAGTTGGCTTCTCCGTCTCCGTGGGACCTTTAGATACGTCAATAACGTAATATAACCTAACCTAACCCAACCTAACATCTCGGCGGTAATGTTTGACAACATACCTGGCGAGTTGGCCTCTACGTCTCCGTGGGACCTTCATATACATCAATAACGAAATATAACCTAACCTAACCCAACCTAACCTCTCGGCGGTAATATTTGTCAACATACCTGGCGACTTGGCCTCTACGTCTCCGTGGGACCTTCATATACATCAATAACGAAATATAACCTAACCTAACCCAACCTAACATCTCGGCGGTAATGTTTCACAACATACCTGGCGAGTTGGCCTTTACGTCTCCGTGGGACCTTCATATACATCAATAACGAAATATAACCTATCCTAACCCAACCTATCATCTCGGCGGTAATATTTAACAACATTCCTGGCGAGTTGGCCTCTACGTCTCCGTTTGACCTTCATATACATCAATAACGTAATTTCACCGAACATAACCCAACCTATCATCTCGGCGGCAACATTTGTCCACATTCCTGGCGAGTTGGCTTCTACGTCTCCGTGGGATCTTTATATACATCAATAACGTAATATAACCTAACCTAACCCAATCTAACATCTCGGTGGTAATATTTGAGCACATTCCTGGCTTGTTGGCCTATACGTCTCCGTGGGAACTTTATATACATCAATAATGTAATATAACCTAACCTAACCCAACCTAACATCTCGGCGGTATTATTTGACCACATTCCTGTCTTGTTGGCCTCTGCGTCTCCGAGGGACCTTTATATACATCAATAACGTAATATAACCTAACCTAACCCAACCTAACATCTCGGCGGTAATACTTGACAACATTCCTGGCGAGTTGGCCTCTACGTCTCCGTGGGACCTTTATATACATAAATAACGTAATATAAGCTAGCCTAACCCAATCTAACATCTCGGCGGTAATATTTCACCGCATTCCTCTCTTGTTGTCTCTACGTCTCCGTGCGACATTTATATACATCCATAACGTAATACAACCTAACCTAACCCAACCTAACATCTCGGCGGATATATTTGACAACATACCTGGCTACTTGGCCTCTACGTCTCCGTGGGACCTTTATATACATAAATAACGTAATATAAGCTAGCCTAACCCAACCTAACATCTCGGCGGTAATATTTGAAAACATACCTGGCGAGATGGCCTCTACGTCTCCGTGGGACCTTCATACACATTAATAACGAAATATAACCTATCCTAACACAACCTATCATCTCGGCGGTAATATTTGACAACATTCATGGCGAGTAGGCCTCTACGTCTCCGTTTGACCTTCATATACATCAATAACGTAGTTTCACCTAACCTAACCCAACCTATCATCACGGCGGCAACATTTGACCACATTCCTGTCGAGTTGGCCTCTACGTCTCCGTGGCATCATTGTATACATCAATGACGTAATATAACCTAACCTAACCCAATCTAACATCTTGGTGGTAATATTTGACCACATTCCCGGCTTGTTGGCCTATACGTATCCGTGGGACCTTTATATACATCAATAACGTAATATAACCTAACCTAACCCAACCTAACATCTCGGCGGTATTATTTGACCACATTCCTGTCTTGTTGGCCTCTGCGTCTCCGTGGGACCTTTATATACATTAATAACGTAATATATCCTAACCTAACCCAACATAACATCTCGGCGGTAATACTTGACAACATTCCTGGCGAGTTGGCCTCTACGTCTCCGTGGGACATTTATATACATAAATAACGTAATATAAGCTACCCTAACCCAATCTAACATCTCGGCGGTAATATTTCACCGCATTCCTCTCTTGTTGTCTCTACGTCTCCGTGCGACATTTATATACATCCATAACGTAATACAACCTAACCTAACCCAACCTAACATCTCGGCGGATATATTTGACAACATACCTGGCTACTTGGCCTCTACGTCTCCGTGGGACCTTTATATACATAAATAACGTAATATAAGCTAGCCTAACCCAACCTAACATCTCGGCGGTAATATTTGAAAACATACCTGGCGAGATGGCCTCTACGTCTCCGTGGGACCTTCATACACATCAATAACGAAATATAACCTATCCTAACCCAACCTATCATCTCGGCGGTAATATTTGACAACATTCCTGGCGAGTTGGCCTCTACGTCTCCGTGGGACCTTTATATACATAAATAACGTAATATAAGCTAGCCTAACCCAATCTAACATCTCGGTGGTAATATTTGACCACATTGCTGGCGAGTTGGCTTCTCCGTCTCCGAGGGCCCTTTAGATACGTCAATAACGTAATATAACCTAACCTAACCCAACCTAACATCTCGGCGGTAATGTTTGACAACATACCTGGCGAGTTGGCCTCTACGTCTCCGTGGGACCTTCATATACATCAATAACGAAATATAACCTATCCTAACCCAACCTATCATCTCGGCGGTAATATTTGACAACATTCCTGGCGAGTTGGCCTCTACGTCTCCGTGGGACCGTTATATACATAAATAACGTAATATAAGCTAGCCTAACCCAATCTAACATCTCGGTGGTAATATTTGACCACATTGCTGGCGAGTTGGCTTCTCCGTCTCCGTGGGACCTTTAGATACGTCAATAACGTAATATAACCTAACCTAACCCAACCTAACATCTCGGCGGTAATGTTTGACAACATACCTGGCGAGTTGGCCTCTACGTCTCCGTGGGACCTTCATATACATCAATAACGAAATATAACCTAACCTAACCCAACCTAACCTCTCGGCGGTAATATTTGTCAACATACCTGGCGACTTGGCCTCTACGTCTCCGTGGGACCTTCATATACATCAATAACGAAATATAACCTAACCTAACCCAACCTAACATCTCGGCGGTAATGTTTCACAACATACCTGGCGAGTTGGCCTTTACGTCTCCGTGGGACCTTCATATACATCAATAACGAAATATAACCTATCCTAACCCAACCTATCATCTCGGCGGTAATATTTAACAACATTCCTGGCGAGTTGGCCTCTACGTCTCCGTTTGACCTTCATATACATCAATAACGTAATTTCACCGAACATAACCCAACCTATCATCTCGGCGGCAACATTTGTCCACATTCCTGGCGAGTTGGCTTCTACGTCTCCGTGGGATCTTTATATACATCAATAACGTAATATAACCTAACCTAACCCAATCTAACATCTCGGTGGTAATATTTGAGCACATTCCTGGGTTGTTGGCCTATACGTCTCCGTGGGAACTTTATATACATCAATAATGTAATATAACCTAACCTAACCCAACCTAACATCTCGGCGGTATTATTTGACCACATTCCTGTCTTGTTGGCCTCTGCGTCTCCGAGGGACCTTTATATACATCAATAACGTAATATAACCTAACCTAACCGAACCTAACATCTCGGCGGTAATACTTGACAACATTCCTGGCGAGTTGGCCTCTACGTCTCCGTGGGACCTTTATATACATAAATAACGTAATATAAGCTAGCCTAACCCAATCTAACATCTCGGCGGTAATATTTCACCGCATTCCTCTCTTGTTGTCTCTACGTCTCCGTGCGACATTTATATACATCCATAACGTAATACAACCTAACCTAACCCAACCTAACATCTCGGCGGATATATTTGACAACATACCTGGCTACTTGGCCTCTACGTCTCCGTGGGACCTTTATATACATAAATAACGTAATATAAGCTAGCCTAACCCAACCTAACATCTCGGCGGTAATATTTGAAAACATACCTGGCGAGATGGCCTCTACGTCTCCGTGGGACCTTCATACACATCAATAACGAAATATAACCTATCCTAACACAACCTATCATCTCGGCGGTAATATTTGACAACATTCCTGGCGAGTAGGCCTCTACGTCTCCGTTTGACCTTCATATACATCAATAACGTAGTTTCACCTAACCTAACCC
Organism: Xylocopa violacea; assembly: GCA_963969225.1. NCBI lineage: Eukaryota > Metazoa > Arthropoda > Insecta > Hymenoptera > Apidae > Xylocopa > Xylocopa violacea. The sequence goes on along the minus strand of CAXAJV010000031.1, from coordinate 99,403 downwards.
AACCTATCATCACGGCGGCAACATTTGACCACATTCCTGTCGAGTTGGCCTCTACGTCTCCGTGGCATCATTGTATACATCAATGACGTAATATAACCTAACCTAACCCAATCTAACATCTTGGTGGTAATATTTGACCACATTCCTGGCTTGTTGGCCTATACGTATCCGTGGGACCTTTATATACATCAATAACGTAATATAACCTAACCTAACCCAACCTAACATCTCGGCGGTATTATTTGACCACATTCCTGTCTTGTTGGCCTCTGCGTCTCCGTGGGACCTTTATATACATCAATAACGTAATATATCCTAACCTAACCCAACATAACATCTCGGCGGTAATACTTGACAACATTCCTGGCGAGTTGGCCTCTACGTCTCCGTGGGACATTTATATACATAAATAACGTAATATAAGCTAGCCTAACCCAATCTAACATCTCGGCGGTAATATTTCACCGCATTCCTCTCTTGTTGTCTCTACGTCTCCGTGCGACATTTATATACATCCATAACGTAATACAACCTAACCTAACCCAACCTAACATCTCGGCGGATATATTTGACAACATACCTGGCTACTTGGCCTCTACGTCTCCGTGGGACCTTTATATACATAAATAACGTAATATAAGCTAGCCTAACCCAACCTAACATCTCGGCGGTAATATTTGAAAACATACCTGGCGAGATGGCCTCTACGCCTCCGTGGAACCTTCATACACATCAATAACGAAATATAACCTATCCTAACACAACCTATCATCTCGGCGGTAATATTTGACAACATTCCTGGCGAGTAGGCCTCTACGTCTCCGTTTGACCTTCATATACATCAATAACGTAGTTTCACCTAACCTAACCCAACCTATCATCACGGCGGCAACATTTGACCACATTCCTGTCGAGTTGGCCTCTACGTCTCCGTGGCATCATTGTATACATCAATAACGTAATATAACCTAACCTAACCCAATCTAACATCTCGGTGGTAATATTTGAGCACATTCCTGGGTTGTTGGCCTATACGTCTCCGTGGGAACTTTATATACATCAATAATGTAATATAACCTAACCTAACCCAACCTAACATCTCGGCGGTATTATTTGACCACATTCCTGTCTTGTTGGCCTCTGCGTCTCCGAGGGACCTTTATATACATCAATAACGTAATATAACCTAACCTAACCGAACCTAACATCTCGGCGGTAATACTTGACAACATTCCTGGCGAGTTGGCCTCTACGTCTCCGTGGGACCTTTATATACATAAATAACGTAATATAAGCTAGCCTAACCCAATCTAACATCTCGGCGGTAATATTTCACCGCATTCCTCTCTTGTTGTCTCTACGTCTCCGTGCGACATTTATATACATCCATAACGTAATACAACCTAACCTAACCCAACCTAACATCTCGGCGGATATATTTGACAACATACCTGGCTACTTGGCCTCTACGTCTCCGTGGGACCTTTATATACATAAATAACGTAATATAAGCTAGCCTAACCCAACCTAACATCTCGGCGGTAATATTTGAAAACATACCTGGCGAGATGGCCTCTACGTCTCCGTGGGACCTTCATACACATCAATAACGAAATATAACCCATCCTAACACAACCTATCATCTCGGCGGTAATATTTGACAACATTCCTGGCGAGTAGGCCTCTACGTCTCCGTTTGACCTTCATATACATCAATAACGTAGTTTCACCTAACCTAACCCAACCTATCATCACGGCGGCAACATTTGACCACATTCCTGTCGAGTTGGCCTCTACGTCTCCGTGGCATCATTGTATACATCAATGACGTAATATAACCTAACCTAACCCAATCTAACATCTTGGTGGTAATATTTGACCACATTCCTGGCTTGTTGGCCTATACGTATCCGTGGGACCTTTATATACATCAATAACGTAATATAACCTAACCTAACCCAACCTAACATCTCGGCGGTATTATTTGACCACATTCCTGTCTTGTTGGCCTCTGCGTCTCCGTGGGACCTTTATATACATCAATAACGTAATATATCCTAACCTAACCCAACATAACATCTCGGCGGTAATACTTGACAACATTCCTGGCGAGTTGGCCTCTACGTCTCCGTGGGACATTTATATACATAAATAACGTAATATAAGCTAGCCTAACCCAATCTAACATCTCGGCGGTAATATTTCACCGCATTCCTCTCTTGTTGTCTCTACGTCTCCGTGCGACATTTATATACATCCATAACGTAATACAACCTAACCTAACCCAACCTAACATCTCGGCGGATATATTTGACAACATACCTGGCTACTTGGCCTCTACGTCTCCGTGGGACCTTTATATACATAAATAACGTAATATAAGCTAGCCTAACCCAACCTAACATCTCGGCGGTAATATTTGAAAACATACCTGGCGAGATGGCCTCTACGTCTCCGTGGGACCTTCATACACATCAATAACGAAATATAACCTATCCTAACCCAACCTATCATCTCGGCGGTAATATTTGACAACATTCCTGGCGAGTTGGCCTCTACGTCTCCGTGGGACCTTTATATACATAAATAACGTAATATAAGCTAGCCTAACCCAATCTAACATCTCGGTGGTAATATTTGACCACATTGCTGGCGAGTTGGCTTCTCCGTCTCCGTGGGACCTTTAGATACGTCAATAACGTAATATAACCTAACCTAACCCAACCTAACATCTCGGCGGTAATGTTTGACAACATACCTGGCGAGTTGGCCTCTACGTCTCCGTGGGACCTTCATATACATCAATAACGAAATATAACCTAACCTAACCCAACCTAACCTCTCGGCGGTAATATTTGTCAACATACCTGGCGACTTGGCCTCTACGTCTCCGTGGGACCTTCATATACATCAATAACGAAATATAACCTAACCTAACCCAACCTAACATCTCGGCGGTAATGTTTCACAACATACCTGGCGAGTTGGCCTTTACGTCTCCGTGGGACCTTCATATACATCAATAACGAAATATAACCTATCCTAACCCAACCTATCATCTCGGCGGTAATATTTAACAACATTCCTGGCGAGTTGGCCTCTACGTCTCCGTTTGACCTTCATATACATCAATAACGTAATTTCACCGAACATAACCCAACCTATCATCTCGGCGGCAACATTTGTCCACATTCCTGGCGAGTTGGCTTCTACGTCTCCGTGGGATCTTTATATACATCAATAACGTAATATAACCTAACCTAACCGAACCTAACATCTCGGCGGTAATACTTGACAACATTCCTGGCGAGTTGGCCTCTACGTCTCCGTGGGACCTTTATATACATAAATAACGTAATATAAGCTAGCCTAACCCAACCTAACATCTCGGCGGTAATATTTGAAAACATACCTGGCGAGATGGCCTCTACGTCTCCGTGGGACCTTCATACACATCAATAACGAAATATAACCTATCCTAACACAACCTATCATCTCGGCGGTAATATTTGACAACATTCCTGGCGAGTAGGCCTCTACGTCTCCGTTTGACCTTCATATACATCAATAACGTAGTTTCACCTAACCTAACCCAACCTATCATCACGGCGGCAACATTTGACCACATTCCTGTCGAGTTGGCCTCTACGTCTCCGTGGCATCATTGTATACATCAATGACGTAATATAACCTAACCTAACCCAATCTAACATCTTGGTGGTAATATTTGACCACATTCCTGGCTTGTTGGCCTATACGTATCCGTGGGACCTTTATATACATCAATAACGTAATATAACCTAACCTAACCCAACCTAACATCTCGGCGGTATTATTTGACCACATTCCTGTCTTGTTGGCCTCTGCGTCTCCGTGGGACCTTTATATACATCAATAACGTAATATATCCTAACCTAACCCAACATAACATCTCGGCGGTAATACTTGACAACATTCCTGGCGAGTTGGCCTCTACGTCTCCGTGGGACATTTATATACATAAATAACGTAATATAAGCTAGCCTAACCCAATCTAACATCTCGGCGGTAATATTTCACCGCATTCCTCTCTTGTTGTCTCTACGTCTCCGTGCGACATTTATATACATCCATAACGTAATACAACCTAACCTAACCCAACCTAACATCTCGGCGGATATATTTGACAACATACCTGGCTACTTGGCCTCTACGTCTCCGTGGGACCTTTATATACATAAATAACGTAATATAAGCTAGCCTAACCCAACCTAACATCTCGGCGGTAATATTTGAAAACATACCTGGCGAGATGGCCTCTACGCCTCCGTGGGACCTTCATACACATCAATAACGAAATATAACCTATCCTAACACAACCTATCATCTCGGCGGTAATATTTGACAACATTCCTGGCGAGTAGGCCTCTACGTCTCCGTTTGACCTTCATATACATCAATAACGTAGTTTCACCTAACCTAACCCAACCTATCATCACGGCGGCAACATTTGACCACATTCCTGTCGAGTTGGCCTCTACGTCTCCGTGGCATCATTGTATACATCAATAACGTAATATAACCTAACCTAACCCAATCTAACATCTCGGTGGTAATATTTGAGCACATTCCTGGGTTGTTGGCCTATACGTCTCCGTGGGAACTTTATATACATCAATAATGTAATATAACCTAACCTAACCCAACCTAACATCTCGGCGGTATTATGTGACCACATTCCTGTCTTGTTGGCCTCTGCGTCTCCGAGGGACCTTTATATACATCAATAACGTAATATAACCTAACCTAACCGAACCTAACATCTCGGCGGTAATACTTGACAACATTCCTGGCGAGTTGGCCTCTACGTCTCCGTGGGACCTTTATATACATAAATAACGTAATATAAGCTAGCCTAACCCAATCTAACATCTCGGCGGTAATATTTCACCGCATTCCTCTCTTGTTGTCTCTACGTCTCCGTGCGACATTTATATACATCCATAACGTAATACAACCTAACCTAACCCAACCTAACATCTCGGCGGATATATTTGACAACATACCTGGCTACTTGGCCTCTACGTCTCCGTGGGACCTTTATATACATAAATAACGTAATATAAGCTAGCCTAACCCAACCTAACATCTCGGCGGTAATATTTGAAAACATACCTGGCGAGATGGCCTCTACGTCTCCGTGGGACCTTCATACACATCAATAACGAAATATAACCTATCCTAACACAACCTATCATCTCGGCGGTAATATTTGACAACATTCCTGGCGAGTAGGCCTCTACGTCTCCGTTTGACCTTCATATACATCAATAACGTAGTTTCACCTAACCTAACCCAACCTATCATCACGGCGGCAACATTTGACCACATTCCTGTCGAGTTGGCCTCTACGTCTCCGTGGCATCATTGTATACATCAATGACGTAATATAACCTAACGTAACCCAATCTAACATCTTGGTGGTAATATTTGACCACATTCCTGGCTTGTTGGCCTATACGTATCCGTGGGACCTTTATATACATCAATAACGTAATATAACCTAACCTAACCCAACCTAACATCTCGGCGGTATTATTTGACCACATTCCTGTCTTGTTGGCCTCTGCGTCTCCGTGGGACCTTTATATACATCAATAACGTAATATATCCTAACCTAACCCAACATAACATCTCGGCGGTAATACTTGACAACATTCCTGGCGAGTTGGCCTCTACGTCTCCGTGGGACATTTATATACATAAATAACGTAATATAAGCTAGCCTAACCCAATCTAACATCTCGGCGGTAATATTTCACCGCATTCCTCTCTTGTTGTCTCTACGTCTCCGTGCGACATTTATATACATCCATAACGTAATACAACCTAACCTAACCCAACCTAACATCTCGGCGGATATATTTGACAACATACCTGGCTACTTGGCCTCTACGTCTCCGTGGGACCTTTATATACATAAATAACGTAATATAAGCTAGCCTAACCCAACCTAACATCTCGGCGGTAATATTTGAAAACATACCTGGCGAGATGGCCTCTACGTCTCCGTGGGACCTTCATACACATCAATAACGAAATATAACCTATCCTAACCCAACCTATCATCTCGGCGGTAATATTTGACAACATTCCTGGCGAGTTGGCCTCTACGTCTCCGTGGGACCTTTATATACATAAATAACGTAATATAAGCTAGCCTAACCCAATCTAACATCTCGGTGGTAATATTTGACCACATTGCTGGCGAGTTGGCTTCTCCGTCTCCGTGGGACCTTTAGATACGTCAATAACGTAATATAACCTAACCTAACCCAACCTAACATCTCGGCGGTAATGTTTGACAACATACCTGGCGAGTTGGCCTCTACGTCTCCGTGGGACCTTCATATACATCAATAACGAAATATAACCTATCCTAACCCAACCTATCATCTCGGCGGTAATATTTGACAACATTCCTGGCGAGTTGGCCTCTACGTCTCTGTTTGTCCTTCATATACATCAATAACGTAATTTCACCTAACCTAAACCAACCTATCATCTCGGCGGCAACATTTGACCACATTCCTGGCGAGTTGGCCTCTACGCCTCCGTGGGATCTTTATATACATAAGTAACGTAATATAACCTAACCTAACCCAACCTAACATCTCGGCGGTATTATTTGACCACATTCCTGTCTTGTTGGCCTCTGCGTCTCCGTGGGACCTTTATATACATCAATAACGTAATATATCCTAACCTAACCCAACATAACATCTCGGCGGTAATACTTGACAACATTCCTGGCGAGTTGGCCTCTACGTCTCCGTGGGACATTTATATACATAAATAACGTAATATAAGCTAGCCTAACCCAACCTAACATCTCGGCGGTAATATTTGAAAACATACCTGGCGAGATGGCCTCTACGCCTCCGTGGGACCTTCATACACATCAATAACGAAATATAACCTATCCTAACACAACCTATCATCTCGGCGGTAATATTTGACAACATTCCTGGCGAGTAGGTCTCTACGTCTCCGTTTGACCTTCATATACATCAATAACGTAGTTTCACCTAACCTAACCCAACCTATCATCACGGCGGCAACATTTGACCACATTCCTGTCGAGTTGGCCTCTACGTCTCCGTGGCATCATTGTATACATCAATAACGTAATATAACCTAACCTAACCCAATCTAACATCTTGGTGGTAATATTTGACCACATTCCTGGCTTGTTGGCCTATACGTATCCGTGGGACCTTTATATACATCAATAACGTAATATAACCTAACCTAACCCAACCTAACATCTCGGCGGTATTATTTGACCACATTCCTGTCTTGTTGGCCTCTGCGTCTCCGTGGGACCTTTATATACATCAATAACGTAATATATCCTAACCTAACCCAACATAACATCTCGGCGGTAATGTTTGACAACATACCTGGCGAGTTGGCCTCTACGTCTCCGTGGGACCTTCATATACATCAATAACGAAATATAACCTATCCTAACACATCCTATCATCTCGGCGGTAATATTTGACAACATTCCTGGCGAGTTGGCCTCTACGTCTCTGTTTGTCCTTCATATACATCAATAACGTAATTTCACCTCACCTAAACCAACCTATCATCTCGGCGGCAACACTTGACCACATTCCTGGCGAGTTGGCCTCTACGCCTCCGTGGGATCTTTATATACATAAATAACGTAATATAACGTAACCTAACCCAATCTAACATCTCGGTGGTAATATTTGAGCACATTCCTGGCTTGTTGGCCTATACGTCTCCGTGGGAACTTTATATACATCAATAACGTAATATAACCTAACCTAACCCAACGTAACATCTCGGCGGTAATACATGACAACATTCCTGGCGAGTTGGCCTCTACGTCTCCGTGGGACATTTATATACATAAATAACGTAATACAAGCTAGCTTAACCCAATCTAACATCTCGGCGGTAATATTTCACCACATTCCTCTCTTGTTGTCTCTACGTCTCCGTGCGACCTTTATATACATCAATAACGTAATACAACCTAACCTGACCGAACCTAACATCTCGGCGGATATATTTGACAACATACCTGGCGAGTTGGCCTCTACGTCTCCGTGGGACATTTATATACATAAATAACGTAATACAAGCTAGCTTAACCCAATCTAACATCTCGGCGGTAATATTTCACCACATTCCTCTCTTGTTGTCTCTACGTCTCCGTGCGACCTTTATATACATCAATAACGTAATACAACCTAACCTGACCGAACCTAACATCTCGGCGGATATATTTGACAACATACCTGGCGAGTTGGCCTCTACGTCTCCGTTGGTTCTTTATATACATCAATAAAGTAATATAACCTAACCTACCCCAACCTAACATCTCGGCGGTAATATTTGTCAACATACCTGGCGAGTTGGCCTCTACGTCTCCGTGGGACCTTCATGTACATCAATAACGAAATATAACCTATCCTAACCCAACCTATCATCTCGGCGGTAATATTTGACAACATTCCTGGCGAGTTGACCTCTACGTCTCCGTTTGACCTTCATATACATCAATAACGTAATTTCACCTAACGTAACCCAACCTATCATCTCGGCGGCAACATTTGACCACATTCCTGGCGAGTTGGCCTCTATGTCTCCGTGGGACCTTTATATACACAAATAACGTAATATAAGCTAGCCTAACACAACCTAACATCTCGGCGGTATTATTTGACCACATTCCTGTCTTGTTGGCCTCTGCGTCGCCGTGGGACCTTTATATACATCAATAACGTAATATACCCTAACCTAACCCAACCTATCATCTCGGCGGTAATATTTGACAACATTCCTGGCGAGTTGGCCTCTACGTCTCCGTTTGACCTTCATATACGTCAATAACGTAATTTCACCTAACCTAACCCAACCTATCATCTCGGAGGCAACATTTGACCACATTCCTGGCGAGTTGGCCTCTACGTCTCCGTGGGACCTTTATATACATAAATAACGTAATATAAGCTAGCCTAACCCAACCTAACATCTCGGCGGTAATATTTGACCACATTCCTGGCGAGTTGGCCTCTGCGTCTCCGAGGGACCTTTATATACATCAATAACGTAATATAACCTAACCTAACCCAACCTAACATCTCGGCGGTAATACTTGACAACATTCCTGGCGAGTTGGCCTCTACGTCTCCGTGGGACCTTTACATACGTCAATAACGTAATTTCACCTAACCTAACCCAACCTATCATCTCGGAGGCAACATTTGACCACATTCCTGGCGAGTTGGCCTCTACGTCTCCGTGGGACCTTTATATACATAAATAACGTAATATAAGCTAGCCTAACCCAACGTAACATCTCGGTGGTAATATTTGAGCACATTCCTGGCTTGTTGGCCTATGCGTCTCCGTGTGAACTTTATATACACCAATAACGTAATATAACCTAACCTAACCCAACCTAACATCTCGGCGGTATTATGTGACCACATTCCTGTCTTGTTGGCCTCTGCGCCTCCGCGGGACCTTTATATACATCAATGACGTAATATAGCCTAACCTAACCCAACCTAACATCTCGGCGGTAATACTTGACAACATTCCTGGCGAGTTGGCCTCTACGTCTCCGTGGGACCTTTATATACATAAATAACGTAATATAAGCTAGCCTAACCCAACATATCATCTCGGCGGTAATATTTCACCACATTCCTCTCTTGTTGTCTCTACGTCTCCGTGCGACCTTTATATACATCAATAACGTAATACAACCTAACCTAACCCAACCTAACATCTCGGCGGATATATTTGACAACATACCTGGCTACTTGGCCTCTACGTCTCCGTGGGACCTTTATATACATAAATAACGTAATATAAGCTAGACTAACCCAACCTAACATCTCGGCGGTAATATTTGTCAACATACCTGGCGAGTTGGCCTCTACGTCTCCGTGGGACCTTCATATACATCAATAACGAAATATAACCTATCCTAACCCAACCTATCATCTCGGCGGTAATATTTGACAACATTCCTGGCGAGTTGGCCTCTACGTCTCCGTGGGACCTTCATATACATCAATAACGAAATATAACCTATCCTAACCCAACCTATTATCTCGGCGGTAATATTTGACAACATTCCTGGCGAGTTGGCCTCTACGTCTCCGTTTGACCTTCATATACATCAATAACGTAATTTCACCTAACGTAACCCAACCTATCATCTCGGCGGCAACATTTGACCACATTCCTGGCGAGTTGGCCTCTATGTCTCCGTGGGACCTTTATATACACAAATAACGTAATATAAGTTAGCCTAACCCAACCTAACATTTCGGCGGTAATATTTGACCACATTCCTGGCTTGTTGGCCTCTGCGTCTCCGTGGGACCTTTACATACGTTAATAACGTAATATAACCTAACCTAACCCAATCTGACATCTCGGCGGTATTATTTGACCACATTCCTGTCTTGTTGGCCTCTGCGTCGCCGTGGGACCTTTATATACATCAATAACGTAATATACCCTAACCTAACCCAACCTATCATCTCGGCGGTAATATTTGACAACATTCCTGGCGAGTTGGCCTCTACGTCTCCGTGGGACCTTCATATACATCAATAACGAAATATAACCTATCCTAACCCAACCTATCATCTCGGCGGTAATATTTGACAACATTCCTGGCGAGTTGGCCTCTACGTCTCTGTTTGCCCTTCATATACATCAATAACGTAATTTCACCTAACCTAAACCAACCTATCATCTCGGCGGCAACATTTGACCACATTCCTGGCGAGTTGGCCTCTACGTCTCCGTGGGATCTTTATATACATAAATAACGTAATATAACCTAACCTAACACAATCTAACATCTCGGTGGTAATATTTGAGCACATTCCTGGCTTGTTGGCCTATACGTCTCCGTGGGAAATTTATATACATCAATAGCGTAATATAACCTAACCTAACCCAACCTAACATCTCGGCGGTATTATGTGACCACATTCCTGTCTTGTTGGCCTCTGCGCCTCCGCGGGACCTTTATATACATCAATGACGTAATATAACCTAACCTAACCCAACCTAACATCTCGGCGGTAATACTTGACAACATACCTGGCTACTTGGCCTCTACGTCTCCGTGGGACCTTTATATACATAAATAACGTAATATAAGCTAGACTAACCCAACCTAACATCTCGGCGGTAATATTTGTCAACATACCTGGCGAGTTGGCCTCTACGTCTCCGTGGGACCTTCATATACATCAATAACGAAATATAACCTATCCTAACCCAACCTATCATCTCGGCGGTAATATTTGACAACATTCCTGGCGAGTTGGCCTCTACGTCTCCGTGGGACATTTATATACATAAATAACGTAATATAAGCTAGCCTAACCCAATCTAACATCTCGGCGGTAATATTTCACCACATTCCTCTCTTGTTGTCTCTACGTCTCCGTGCGACCTTTATATACATCAATAACGTAATACAACCTAACCTGACCGAACCTAACATCTCGGCGGATATATTTGACAACATACCTGGCGACTTGGCCTCTACGTCTCCGTGGGACCTTCATATACATCAATAACGAAATATAACCTAACCTAACCCAACCTAACCTCTCGGCGGTAATATTTGACAACATTCCTGGCGAGTTGGCCTCTACGTCTCCGTTTAACCTTCGTATACATCAATAACGTAATTTCACCGAACCTAACCCAACCTATCATCTCGGCGGCAACATTTGTCCACATTCCTGGCGAGTTGGCTTCTACGTCTCCGTGGGATCTTTATATACATCAATAACGTAATATAACCTAACCTAACCCAATCTAACATCTCGGTGGTAATATTTGAGCACATTCCTGGCTTGTTGGCCTATACGTCTGCGTGGGAACTTTATATACATCAATAACGTAATATAACCTAACCTAACCCAACCTAACATCTCGGCGGTATTATGTGACCACATTCCTGTCTTGTTGGCCTCTGCGCCTCCGCGGGACCTTTATATACATCAATGACGTAATATAACCTAACCTAACCCAACCTAACTTCTCGGCGGTAATACTTGACAACATTCCTGGCGAGTTGGCCTCTATGTCTCCGTGGGACATTTATATACATAAATAACGTAATATAAGCTAGCCTAACCCAATCTAACATCTCGGCGGTAATATTTCACCACATTCCTCTCTTGTTGTCTCTACGTCTCCGTGCTACCTTTATATACATCAATAACGTAATACAACCTAACCTGACCGAACATAACATCTCGGCGGATATATTTGACAACATACCTGGCGACTTGGCCTCTACGTCTCCGTGGGACCTTCATATACATCAATAACGTAATTTCACCTAACCTAAACCAACCTATCATCTCGGCGGCAACATTTGACCACATTCCTGGCGAGTTGGCCTCTACGTCTCCGTGGGATCTTTATATACATAAGTAACGTAATATAACCTAACCTAATCCAATCTAACATGTCGGTGGTAATATTTGAGCACATTCCTGGCTTGTTGGCCTATACGTCTCCGTGGGAACTTTATATACATCAATAACGTAATATAACCTAACCTAACCCAACCTAACTTCTCGGCGGTAATACTTGACAACATTCCTGGCGAGTTGGCCTCTATGTCTCCGTGGGACATTTATATACATAAATAACGTAATATAAGCTAGCCTAACCCAATCTAACATCTCGGCGGTACTATTTCACCACATTCCTCTCTTGTTGTCTCTACGTCTCCGCGCGACCTTTATATACATCAATAACGTAATACAACCTAACCTGACCGAACCTAACATCTCGGCGGATATATTTGACAACATACCTGGCGACTTGGCCTCTACGTCTCCGTGCGACCTTCATATACATCAATAACGAAATATAACCTAACCTAACCCAACCTAACCTCTCGGCGGTAATATTTGTCAACATACCTGGCGAGTTGGCCTCTACGTCTCCGTGGGACATTTATATACATGAATAACGTAATATAACCTATCCTAACCCAACCTAACATCTCGGCGGTAATATTTGAAAACATACCTGACGAGTTGGTCTCTACGTCCCCGTGGGACATTTATATACATCAATAACGTAATATAACCTAACCTAACCCAACCTAACATCTTGGCGGTAATATTTCACCACATTCCTCTCTTGTTCTCTCTACGTCTCCGTGCGACCTTTATATACATCACTAACGTAATACAACCTAACCTAACCCAACGTATCATCTCGGCGGCAACATCTGACCACATTCCTGGCGAGTTGGCCTCTACGTCTCCGTGGGACCTTTATATACATCAATAACGTAATACAACCTAACCTGACCGAACCCAACATCTCGGCGGATATATGTGACAACATACCTGGCGACTTGGCCGCTACATCTCCGTGGGACCTTCATATACATCAATAACGAGATATAACCTAACCTAACCCAACCTAACCTCTCGGCGGTAATATTTCTCAACATACCTTGCGAGTTGGCCTCTACGTCTCCGTGGGACCTTCATATACATCAATAACGAAATATAACCTATCCTAACCCAACCTATCATCTCGGCGGTAATATTTGACAACATTCCTTGCGAGTTGGCCTCTACGTCTCCGTTTGACCTTCATATACATCAATAACGTAATTTCACCTAACGTAACCCAACCTATCATCTCGGCGGCAACATTTGACCACATTCCTGGCGAGTTGGCCTCTATGTCTCCGTGGGACCTTTATATACACAAATAACGTAATATAAGCTAGCCTAACCCAACCTAACATCTCGGCGGTAATATTTGACCACATTCCTGGCGAGTTGGCCTCTACGTCTCCGTGGGATCTTTATATACATAAGTAACGTAATATAACCTAACCTAACCCAATCTAACATCTCGGTGGTAATATTTGAGCACATTCCTCTCTTGTTGTCTCTACGTCTCCGTGCGACCTTTATATACATCAATAACGTAATACAACCTAACCTAACCCAACCTAACATCTCGGCGGATATATTTGACAACATACCTGGCTACTTGGCCTCTACGTCTCCGTGGGACCTTTATATACATCAATAACGTAATTTCACCTAACCTAAACCAACCTATCATCTCGGCGGCAACATTTGACCACATTCCTGGCGACTTGGCCTCTACGTCTCCGTGCGACCTTTATATACATAAATAACGTAATATAAGCTAGCCTAACCCAACCTAACCTCTCGGCGGTAATATTTGTCACCATACCTGGCGAGTTGGCCTCTACGTCTCCGTGGGACCTACATATACATCAATAACGAAATATAACCTATCCTAACCCAACCTATCATCTCGGCGGTAATATTTGACAACATTCCTGGCGAGTTGGCCTCTACGTCTCCGTTTGACCTTCATATACATCAATAACGTAATTTCACCTAACGTAACCCAACCTATCATCTCGGCGGCAACATTTGACCACACTCCTGGCGAGTTGGCCTCTATGTCTCCGTGGGACCTTTATATACACAAATAACGTAATATAAGCTAGCCTAACCCAACCTAACATCTCGGCGGTAATATTTGACCACATTCCTGGCTTGTTGGCCTCTGCGTCTCCGTGGGACCTTTACATACATCAATAACGTAATATAACCTAACCTAACCCAATCTGAAATCTAGGCGGTATTATTTGACCACATTCCTGTCTTGTTGGCCTCTGCGTCTCCGTGGGACCTTTATATACATCAATAACGTAATATACCCTAACCTAACCCAACCTATCGTCTCGGCGGTAATATTTGACAACATTCCTGGCGAGTTGGCCTCTACGTCTCCGTTTGACCTTCATATACGTCAATAACGTAATTTCACCTAACCTTACCCAACCTATCATCTCGGAGGCAACATTTGACCACATTCCTGGCGAGTTGGCCTCTACGTCTCCGTTTGACCTTCATATACATCAATAACGTAATTTCACCGAACCTAACCCAACCTATCATCTCGGCGGCAACATTTGTCCACATTCCTGGCGAGTTGGCTTCTACGTCTCCGTGGGATCTTTATATACATCAATAACGTAATATAACCTAACCTAACCCAATCTAACATCTCGGTGGTAATATTTGAGCACATTCCTGGCTTGTTGGCCTATACGTCTGCGTGGGAACTTTATATACATCAATAACGTAATTTCACCTAACGTAACCCAACCTAACATCTCGGCGGTATTATTTGACCGCATTCCTGTCTTGTTGGCCTCTGCGTCTCCGTGGGACCTTTATATACATCAATAACGTAATATAACCTAACCTAACACAACCTAACATCTCGGCGGTAATACTTGACAACGTTCCTGGCGAGTTGGCCTCTACGACTCCGTGGGACCTTTATATACATAAATAACGTAATATAATCTAGCCTAACCCAATCTAACATCTCGGCGGTATTATTTCACCACATTCCTCTCTTGTTGTCTCTACGTCTCCGTGCGACCTTTATATACATCAATAACGTAATACAACCTAACCTAACCCAACCTAACATCTCGGCGGATATATTTGACAACATACCTGGCTACTTGGCCTCTACGTCTCCGTGGGACCTTTATATACATAAATAACGTAATATGAGCTAGCCTAACCCAACCTAACCTCTGGGCGGTAATATTTGTCAACATACCTGGCGAGTTGGCCTCTACGTCTCCGTGGGACCTTCATATACATCAATAACGAAATATAACCTATCCTAACCCAACCTATCATCTCGGCGGTAATATTTGACAACATTCCTGGCGAGTTGGCCTCTACGTCTCCGTTTGACCTTCATATACATCAATAACGTAATTTCACCTAACGTAACCCAACCTATCATCTCGGCGGCAACATTTGACCACACTCCTGGCGAGTTGGCCTCTATGTCTCCGTGGGACCTTTATATACACAAATAACGTAATATAAGCTAGCCTAACCCAACCTAACATCTCGGCGGTAATATTTGACCACGTTCCTGGCTTGTTGGCCTCTGCGTCTCCGTGGGACCTTTACATACGTCAATAACGTAATATAACCTAACCTAACCCAATCTGAAATCTCGGCGGTATTATTTGACCACATTCCTGTCTTGTTGGACTCTGCGTCTCCGTGGGACCTTTATATACATCAATAACGTAATATACTCTAACGTAACCCAACCTATCGTCTCGGCGGTAATATTTGACAACATTCCTGGCGAGTTGGCCTCTACGTCTCCGTTTGACCTTCATATACGTCAATAACGTAATTTCACCTAACCTTACCCAACCTATCATCTCGGAGGCAACATTTGACCACATTCCTGGCGAGTTGGCCTCTACGTCTCCGTGGGACCTTTATATACATAAATAACGTAATATAAGCTAGCCTAACCCAACCTAACATCTCGGCGGTAATATTTGACCACATTGCTGGCGAGTTGGCTTCTCCGTCTCCGTGGGACCTTTAGATACGTCAATAACGTAATATAACCTAACCTA
Organism: Xylocopa violacea; assembly: GCA_963969225.1. Taxonomy (NCBI): domain Eukaryota; kingdom Metazoa; phylum Arthropoda; class Insecta; order Hymenoptera; family Apidae; genus Xylocopa; species Xylocopa violacea. Next base: position 82,854 of record CAXAJV010000031.1, on the reverse strand, counting down.
ACCCAACCTAACATCTCGGCGGTAATGTTTGACAACATACCTGGCGAGTTGGCCTCTACGTCTCCGTGGGACCTTCATATACATCAATAACGAAATATAACCTATCCTAACCCAATCTAACATCTCGGTGGTAATATTTCACCACATTCCTCTCTTGTTGCCTCTACGTCTCCGTGCGACCTTTATATACTTCAATAACGTAATACAACCTAACCTGACCGACCCTAACATCTCGGCGTATATATTTGACAACATACCTGACGACTTGGCCTCTACGTCTCCGTGGGACCTTCATATACATCAATAACGAAATATAACCTAACCTAACCCAACCTAACCTCTCGGCGGTAATATTTGTCAACATACCTGGCAAGTTGGCCTCTACGTCTCCGTGGGACCTTCATATACATCAATAACGAAATATAACCTATCCTAACCCAACCTATCATCTCGGCGGTAATATTTGACAACATTCCTGGCGTGTTGGCCTCTACGTCTCCGTTTGACCTTCATATACATCAATAACGTAATTTCACCTAACGTAACCCAACCTATCATCTCGGCGGCAACATTTGACCACATTCCTGGCGAGTTGGCCTCTATGTCTCCGTTGGACCTTTATATGCACAAATAACGTAATATAAGCTAGCCTAACCCTACCTAACATCTCGGCGGTAATATTTGACCACATTCCTGGCTTGTTGGCCTCTGCGTCTCCGTGGGACCTTTACATACGTCAATAACGTAATATAACCTAACCTAACCCAATCTGAAATCTCGGCGGTATTATTTGACCACATTCCTGTCTTGTTGGCCTCTGCGTCTCCGTGGGACCTTTATATACATCAATAACGTAATATATCCTAACCTAACCCAACCTAACATCTCGGCGGTAATACTTGACAACATTCCTGCCGAGTTGGCCTCTACGTCTCCGTGGGACATTCATATACATAAATAACGTAATATAAGCTAGCCTAACCCAATCTAACATCTCGGCGGTAATATTTCACCACATTCCTCTCTTGTTGTCTCTACGTCTCCGTGCGACCTTTATATACATCAATAACGTAATACAACCTAACCTAACCCAACCTAACTTCTCGGCGGTAATATTTCCAAACATACCTGGCGAGTTGGCCTCTACGTCTCCGTGGGACCTTCATATACATCAATAACGAAATATAACCTAACCTAACCCAACCTAACCTCTCGGCGGTAATATTTCTCAACATACCTGGCGAGTTGGCCTCTACGTCTCCGTGGTACCTTCATATACATCAATAACGAAATATAACCTATCCTAACCCAACCTATCATCTCGGCGGTAATATTTGACAACATTCCTTGCGAGTTGGCCTCTACGTCTCCGTTTGACCTTCACATACATCAATAACGAATTTCACCTAACGTAACCCAACCTATCATCTCGGCGGCAACATTTGACCACATTCCTGGCGAGTTGGCCTCTATGTCTCCGTGGGACTTTTATATACACAAATAACGTAATATAAGCTAGCCTAAGCCAACCTAACATCTCGGCGGTAATATTTGACCACATTCCTGGCTTGTTGGCCTCTGCGTCTCCGTGGGTCCTTTACATACGTCAATAACGTAATATAACCTAACCTAACCCAATCTGACATCTCGGCGGTATTATTTGACCACATTCCTGTCTTGTTGGCCTCTGCGTCTCCGTGGGACCTTTATATACATCAATAACGTAATATACCCTAACCTAACCCAACCTATCATCTCGGCCGTAATATTTGACAACATTCCTGGCGAGTTGGCCTCTACGTCTCCGTTTGACCTTCATATACGTCAGTAACGTAATTTCACCTAACCTAACCCAACCTATCATCTCGGAGGCAACATTTGACCACATTCCTGGCGAGTTGGGCTCTACGTCTCCGTGGGACCTTTATATACATAAATAACGTAATATAAGCTAGCCTAACCCAACCTAACATCTCGGCGGTAATATTTGACCACATTGCTGGCGAGTTGGCTTCTCCGTCTCCGTGGGACCTTTAGATACGTCAATAACGTAATATAACCTAACCTAACCCAACCTAACATCTCGGCGGTAATGTTTGACAACATACCTGGCGAGTTGGCCTCTACGTCTCCGTGGGACCTTCATATACATCAATAACGAAATATAACCTATCCTAACCCAACCTATCATCTCGGCGGTAATATTTGACAACATTCCTGGCGAGTTGGCCTCTACGTCTCTGTTTGTCCTTCATATACATCAATAACGTAATTTCACCTAATATAAACCAACCTATCATCTCGGCGGCAACATTTGACCACATTCCTGGCGAGTTGGCCTCTACGTCTCCGTGGGATCTTTATATACATAAATAACGTAATATAACCTAACCTAACCCAATCTAACATCTCGGTGGTAATATTTGAGCACATTCCTGGCTTGTTGGCCTATACGTCTCCGTGGGAACTTTATATACATCAATAACGTAATATAACCTAACCTAACCCAACCTAACATCTCGGCGGTTTTATGTGACCACATTCCTGTCTTGTTGGCCTCTGCGCCTCCGTGCGACCTTTATATACATCAGTAACGTAATACAACCTAACCTAACCCAACCTATCGTCTCGGCAGTAATATTTGACAACATTCCTGGCGAGTTGGCCTCTACATCTCCGTTTGACCTTCATATACGTCAATAACGTAATTTCACCTAACCTTACCCAACCTATCATCTCGGAGGCAACATTTGACCACATTCCTGGCGAGTTGGGCTCTACGTCTCCGTGGGACCTTTATATACATAAATAACGTAATATAAGCTAGCCTAACCCAACCTATCATCTCGGCGGTAATATTTGACAACATTCCTGGCGATTTGGCCTCTACGTCTCCGTTTGACCTTCATATACATCAATAACGTAATTTCACCTATCCTAACACAACCTATCATCTCGGCGGTAATATTTGACAACATTCCTGGCGAGTAGGCCTCTACGTCTCCGTTTGACCTTCATATACATCAATAACGTAGTTTCACATAACCTAACCCAACCTATCATCACGGCGGCAACATTTGACCACATTCCTGTCGAGTTGGCCTCTACGTCTCCGTGGCATCTTTGTATATATCAATAACGTAATATAACCTAACCTAACCCAATCTAACATCTTGGCGGTAATATTTCACCACATTCCTCTCTTTTTGTCTCTACGTCTCCGTGCGACCTTTATATACATCAATAACGTAATACAACCTAACCTGACCGAACCTAACATCTCGGCGGATATATTTGACAACATACCTGGCGACTTGGCCTCTACGTCTCCGTGGGACCTTCATATACATCAATAACGAAATATAACCTAACCTAACCCAACCTAACCTCTCGGCGGTAATATTTGACAACATTCCTGGCGAGTTGGCCTCTACGTCTCCGTTTGACCTTCATATACATCAATAACGTAATTTCACCGAACCTAACCCAACCTATCATCTCGGCGGCAACATTTGTCCACATTCCTGGCGAGTTGGCTTCTACGTCTCCGTGGGATCTTTATATACATCAATAACGTAATATAACCTAACCTAACCCAATCTAACATCTCGGTGGTAATATTTGAGCACATTCCTGGCTTGTTGGCCTATACGTCTGCGTGCGAACTTTATATACATCAATAACGTAATATAACCTAACTTAACCCAACCTAACATCTCGGCGGTATTATTTGACCACATTCCTGTCTTGTTGGCCTCTGCGTCTCCGTGGGACCTTTATATACATCAATAACGTAATATAACCTAACCTAACACAACCTAACATCTCGGCGGTAATACTTGACAACGTTCCTGGCGAGTTGGCCTCTACGACTCCGTGGGACCTTTATATACATAAATAACGTAATATAAGCTAGCCTAACCCAATCTAACATCTCGGCGGTATTATTTCACCACATTCCTCTCTTGTTGTCTCTACGTCTCCGTGCGACCTTTATATACATCAATAACGTAATACAACCTAACCTAACCCAACCTAACATCTCGGCGGATATATTTGACAACATACCTGGCTACTTGGCCTCTACGTCTCCGTGGGACCTTTATATACATAAATAACGTAATATAAGCTAGCCTAACCCAACCTAACCTCTCGGCGGTAATATTTGTCAACATACCTGGCGAGTTGGCCTCTACGTCTCCGTGGGACCTTCATATACATCAATAACGAAATACAACCTAACCTAACCCAACCTAACATCTCGGCGGATATATTTGACAACATACCTGGCTACTTGGCCTCTACGTCTCCGTGAGACCTTTATATACATAAATAACGTAATATAAGCTAGCCTAACCCAACCTAACATCTCGGCGGTAATATTTGAAAACATACCTGGCGAGATGGCCTCTACGTCTCCGTGGGACCTTCATATATCGATAACGAAATATAACCTATCCTAACACAACCTATCATCTCGGCGGTAATATTTGACAACATTCCTGGGGAGTAGGCCTCTACGTCTCCGTTTGACCTTCATATACATCAATAACGTAGTTTCACATAACCTAACCCAATCTATCATCACGGCGGCAACATTTGACCACATTCCTGTCGAGTTGGCCTCTACGTCTCCGTGGCATCTTTGTATACATCAATAACGTAATATAACCTAACCTAACCCAATCTAACATCTTGGTTGTAATATTTGACCACATTCCTGGCTTGTTGGCCTATACGTATCCGTGGGACCTTTATATACATCAATAACGTAATATAACCTAACCTAACCCAACCTAACATCTCGGCGGCAACATTTGACCACATTCCTGTCTTGTTGGCCTCTGCGTCTCCGTGGGACCTTTATATACATCAATAACGTAATATATCCTAACCTAACCCAACCTAACATCTCGGCTGTAATACTTGACAACATTCCTGGCGAGTTGGCCTCTACGTCTCCGTGGGACATTTATATACATAAATAACGTAATATAAGCTAGCCTAACCCAATCTAACATCTCGGCGGTAATATTTCACCACATTCCTCTCTTTTTGTCTCTACGTCTCCGTGCGACCTTTATATACATCAATAACGTAATACAACCTAACCTGACCGAACCTAACATCTCGGCGGATATATTTGACAACATGCCTGGCGACTTGGCCTCTACGTCTCCGTGGGACCTTCATATACATCAATAACGAAATATAACCTAACCTAACCCAACCTAACCTCTCGGCGGTAATATTTGACAACATTCCTGGCGAGTTGGCCTCTACGTCCCCGTTTGACCTTCATATACATCAATAACGTAATTTCACCGAACCTAACCCAACCTATCATCTCGGCGGCAACATTTGTCCACATTCCTGGCGAGTTGGCTTCTACGTCTCCGTGGGATCTTTATATACATCAATAACGTAATATAACCTAACCTAACCCAATCTAACATCTCGGTGGTAATATTTGAGCACATTCCTGGCTTGTTGGCCTATACGTCTGCGTGCGAAATTTATATACATCAATAACGTAATATAACCTAACTTAACCCAACCTAACATCTCGGCGGTATTATTTGACCACATTCCTGTCTTGTTGGCCTCTGCGTCTCCGTGGGACCTTTATATACATCAATAACGTAATATAACCTAACCTAACACAACCTAACATCTCGGCGGTAATACTTGACAACGTTCTTGGCGGGTTGGCCTCTACGACTCCGTGGGACCTTTATATACATAAATAACGTAATATAAGCTAGCCTAACCCAATCTAACATCTCGGCGGTATTATTTCACCACATTCCTCTCCTGTTGTCTCTACGTCTCCGTGCGACCTTTATATACATCAATAACGTAATACAACCTAACCTAACCCAACCTAACAGCTCGGCGGGTATATTTGACAACATACCTGGCTACTTGGCCTCTACGTCTCCGTGGGACCTTTATATACATAAATAACGTAATATAAGCTAGCCTAACCCAACCTAACCTCTCGGCGGTAATATTTGTCAACATACCTGGCGAGTTGGCCTCTACGTCTCCGTGGGACCTTCATATACATCAATAACGAAATATAACCTATCCTAACCCAACCTATCATCTCGGCGGTAATATTTGACAACATTCCTTGCGAGTTGGCCTCTACGTCTCCGTTTGACCTTCATATACATCAATAACGTAATTTCACCTAACGTAACCCAACCTATCATCTCGGCGGCAACATTTGACCACATTCCTGGCGAGTTGGCCTCTATGTCTCCGTGGGACCTTTATATACACAAATAACGTAATATAAGCTAGCCTAAGCCAACCTAACATCTCGGCGGTAATATTTGACCACATTCCTGGCTTGTTGGCCTCTGCGTCTCCGTGGGACCTTTACATACATCAATAACGTAATATACCCTAACCTAACCCAACCTATCATCTCGGCGGTAATATTTGACAACATTCCTGGCGAGTTGGCCTCTACGTCTCCGTTTGACCTTCATATACGTCAATAACGTAATTTCACCTAACCTAACCCAACCTATCATCTCGGAGGCAACATTTGACCACATTCCTGGCGAGTTGGCCTCTACGTCTCCGTGGGACCTTTATATACATAAATAACGTAATATAAGCTAGCCTAATCCAACCTAACATCTCGGCGGTAATATTTGACCACATTGCTGGCGAGTTGGCTTCTCCGTCCCCGTGGGAACTTTAGATACGTCAATAACGTAATATAACCTAACCTAACCCAACCTAACATCTCGGCGGTAATGTTTGACAACATACCTGGCGAGTTGGCCTCTACGTCTCCGTGGGACCTTCATATACATCAATAACGAAATATAACCTATCCTAACCCAACCTATCATCTCGGCGGTAATATTTGACAACATTCCTGGCGAGTTGGCCTCTACGTCTCTGTTTGTCCTTCATATACATCAATAACGTAATTTCACCTAATATAAACCAACCTATCATCTCGGCGGCAACATTTGACCACATTCCTGGCGAGTTGGCCTCTACGTCTCCGTGGGATCTTTATATACATAAATAACGTAATATAACCTATCCTAACCCAATCTAACATCTCGGTGGTAATATTTAAGCACATTCCTGGCTTGTTGGCCTATACGTCTCCGTGGGAACTTTATATACATCAATAACGTAATATAACCTAACCTAACCCAACCTAACATCCCGGCGGTAATATTTCACCACATTCCTCTCTTGTTGTCTCTACGTCTCCGTGCGACCTTTATATACTTCAATAACGTAATACAACCTAACCTGACCGACCCTAACATCTCGGCGTATATATTTGACAACATACCTGGCGAGTTGGCCTCTACGTCTCCGTGGGACCTTCATATACATCAATAACGAAATATAACCTATCCTAACCCAACCTATCATCTCGGCGGTAATATTTGACAACATTCCTGGCGAGTTGGCCTCTACGTCTCCGTTTGACCTTCATATACATCAATAACGTAATTTCACCTAACGTAACCCAACCTATCATCTCGGCGGCAACATTTGACCACATTCCTGTCTTGTTGGCCTCTGCGCCTCCGCGGGACCTTTATATACATCAATGACGTAATATAACCTAACCTAACCCAACCTAACATCTCGGCGGTAATACTTGACAACATTCCTGGAGAGTTGGCCTCTACGTCTCCGTGGGACATTTATATACATAAATAACGTAATATAAGCTAGCCTAACCCAATCTAACATCACGGCGGTAATATTTCACCACATTCCTCTCTTGTTGTCTCTACGTCTCCGTGCGACCTTTATATACTTCAATAACGTAATACAACCTAACCTGACCGACCCTAACATCTCGGCGTATATATTTGACAACATACCTGGCGAGTTGGCCTCTACGTCTCCGTGGGACCTTCATATACATCAATAACGAAATATAACCTATCCTAACCCAACCTATCATCTCGGCGGTAATATTTGACAACATTCCTGGCGAGTTGGCCTCTACGTCTCCGTTTGACCTTCATATACATCAATAACGTAATTTCACCTAACGTAACCCAACCTATCATCTCGGCGGCAACATTTGACCACATTCCTGGCGAGTTGGCTTCTACGACTCCGTGGGATCTTTATATACATCAATAACGTAATATAACCTAACCTAACCCAATCTAACATCTCGGTGGTAATATTTGAGCACATTCCTGGCTTGTTGGCCTATACGTCTGCGTGCGAACTTTATATACATCAATAACGTAATATAACCTAACTTAACCCAACCTAACATCTCGGCGGTATTATTTGACCACATTCCTGTCTTGTTGGCCTCTGCGTCTCCGTGGGACCTTTATATACATCAATAACGTAATATAACCTAACCTAACACAACCTAACATCTCGGCGGTAATACTTGACAACGTTCCTGGCGAGTTGGCCTCTACGACTCCGTGGGACCTTTATATACATAAATAACGTAATATAAGCTAGCCTAACCCAATCTAACATCTCGGCGGTATTATTTCACCACATTCCTCTCTTGTTGTCTCTACGTCTCCGTGCGACCTTTATATACATCAATAACGTAATACAACCTAACCTAACCCAACCTAACAGCTCGGCGGATATATTTGACAACATACCTGGCTACTTGGCCTCTACGTCTCCGTGGGACCTTTATATACATAAATAACGTAATATAAGCTAGCCTAACCCAACCTAACCTCTCGGCGGTAATATTTGTCAACATACCTGGCGAGTTGGCCTCTACGTCTCCGTGGGACCTTCATATACATCAATAACGAAATATAACCTATCCTAACCCAACCTATCATCTCGGCGGTAATATTTGACAACATTCCTGGCGAGTTGGCCTCTACGTCTCCGTTTGACCTTCATATACATCAATAACGTAATTTCACCTAACGTAACCCAACCTATCATCTCGGCGGCAACATTTGACCACACTCCTGGCGAGTTGGCCTCTATGTCTCCGTGGGACCTTTATATACACAAATAACGTAATATAAGCTAGCCTAACCCAACCTAACATCTCGGCGGTAATATTTGACCACATTCCTGGCTTGTTGGCCTCTGCGTCTCCGTGGGACCTTTATATACATCAATAACGTAATATACCCTAACCTAACCCAACCTATCGTCTCGGCGGTAATATTTGACAACATTCCTGGCGAGTTGGCCTATACGTCTCCGTTTGACCCTCATATACGTCAATAACGTAATTTCACCTAACCTTACCCAACCTATCATCTCGGAGGCAACATTTGACCACATTCCTGGCGAGTTGGGCTCTACGTCTCCGTGGGACCTTTATATACATAAATAACGTAATATAAGCTAGCCTAACCAAACCTAACATCTCGGCGGTAATATTTGACCACATTGCTGGCGAGTTGGCTTCTCCGTCTCCGTGGGACCTTTAGATACGTCAATAACGTAATATAACCTAACCTAACCCAACCTAACATCTCGGCGGTAATGTTTGACAACATACCTGGCGAGTTGGCCTCTACGTCTCCGTGGGACCTTCATATACATCAATAACGAAATATAACCTAACCTAACCCAACCTAACCTCTCGGCGGTAATATTTGTCAACATACCTGGCGAGTTGGCCTCTACGTCTCCGTGGGACCTTCATATACATCAATAACGAAATATAACCTATCCTAACCCAATCTAACATCTCGGTGGTAATATTTCACCACATTCCTCTCTTGTTGTCTCTACGTCTCCGTGCGACCTTTATATACTTCAATAACGTAATACAACCTAACCTGACCGACCCTAACATCTCGGCGTATATATTTGACAACATACCTTGCGACTTGGCCTCTACGTCTCCGTGGGACCTTCATATACATCAATAACGAAATATAACCTAACCTAACCCAACCTAACCTCTCGGCGGTAATATTTGTCAACATACCTGGCGAGTTGGCCTCTACGTCTCCGTGGGACCTTCATATACATCAATAACGAAATATAACCTATCCTAACCCAACCTATCATCTCGGCGGTAATATTTGACAACATTCCTGGCGTGTTGGCCTCTACGTCTCCGTTTGACCTTCATATACATCAATAACGTAATTTCACCTAACGTAACCCAACCTATCATCTCGGCGGCAACATTTGACCACATTCCTGGCGAGTTGGCCTCTATGTCTCCGTTGGACCTTTATATACACAAATAACGTAATATAAGCTAGCCTAACCCTACCTAACATCTCGGCGGTAATATTTGACCACATTCCTGGCTTGTTGGCCTATACGTCCCCGCGGGAACTTTATATACATCAATAACGTAATATAACCTAACCTAACCCAACCTAACATTTCGGCGGTATTATTTGATCACATTGCTGTGTTGTTGGCCTCTACGTCTCCGTGGGACCTTCATATACATCAATAACGTAATATAACCTAACCTAACCCAACCTAACATCTCGGCGGTAATTATTGACAACATTCCTGGCGAGTTGGCCTCTACGTCTCCGTGGGACATTTATATACATAAATAACGTAATATAAGCTAGCCTAACCCAATCTAACGTCTCGGCGGTAATATTTCACCACATTCCTCTCTTGTTGTCTCTACGTCTCCGTGCGACCTTTATATACATCAATAACGTAATACAACCTAACCTGACCGAACCTAACATCTCGGCGGATATATTTGACAACATACCTGGCGACTTGGCCTCTACGTCTCCGTGGGACCTTCATATACATCAATAACGAAATATAACCTATCCTAACCCAATCTAACATCTCGGCGGTAATACTTGACAACATTCCTGGCGAGTTGGCCTCTACGTCTCCGTTTGACCTTCATACACATCAATAACGTAATTTCACCTAACCTAACCCAACCTATCATCTCGGCGGCAACATTTGACCACATTCCTGGCGAGTTGGCCTCTACGTCTCCGTGGGAGCTTTATATACATAAATAACGTAATATAAGCTAGCCTAACCCAATCTAACATTTCGGCGGTAATATTTGACAACATTCCTGGCGAGTTGGCCTCTACGTCTCCGTGGGACCCTTATATACATCAATGACGTAATATGACCTAACCTAACCCAACCTAACGTCTCGGCGGTAATATTTGAAAACATACCTGGCGAGTTGGCCTCTACGTGTCCGTGGGACATTTATATACATCAATAACGTAATATAAGCTAACCTAACCCAACCTAACATCTCGGCGGTAATATTTGAAAACATTCGTAGCGAGTTGGCTTCTCCGTCTCCGTAGGATTTTTATATACATCAATAACGTAATATAAGCTAACCTAACGCAACCTAACATCTCGGCGGTAATGTTTGACAACATACCTGGCGAGTTGGCCCCTACGTCTCCGTGGGACCTTTATATACATAAATAACGTAATATAAGCTAGCCTAACCCAATCTAAAATCTCGGCGGTAATATTTCACCACATTCCTCTCTTGTTGTCTCTACGTCTCTGTGCGACCTTTATATACATCGATAACGTAATACAACCTAGCCTAACCGAACCTAACATCTCGGTGCATATATTTGACAACATACCTGGCGACTTGGCCTTTACGTCTCCGTGGGAACTTCATATACATCAATAACGAAATATAACCTAACCTAACCCAACCTATCATCTCGGCGGTAATATTTGACAACATTCCTGGCGAGTTGGCCTCTACGTCTCCGTTGGATCTTTATATACATCAATAACGTAATATAAGCTAACCTAACCCAACCTAACATCTCGGCGGTAATATTTGAAAACATTCCTGGCGAGTTGGCTTCTCTGTCTCCGTGGGACCTTTAGATACGTCAATAACGTAATATAACTTAACCTAACCCAACCTAACATCTCGGCGGTAATATTTGACAACATTCCTGGCGAGTTGGCCTCTACGTCTCCGTTTGACCTTCATATACATCAATAACGTAATTTCACCTAACCTAACCCAACCTATAATCTTGGCGGCAACATTTGACCACATTCCTGGCGAGTTGGCCTCTACGTCTCCGTGGGACCTTTATATACATAAATAACGTAATATAAGCTAGCCTAACCCAATCTAACATCTCGGCGGTAATATTTGACCACATTCCTGGCTTGTTGGCCTCTACGTCTCCGTTGGATCTTTATATACATCAATAACGTAATATAACCTAACCTAACCCAACCTAACATCTCGGCGGTAATGTTTCACAACATACCTGGCGAGTTGGCCTCTACGTCTCCGTGCGACATTTATATACATCGATAACGTAATACAACCTAACCTAACCGAACCTAACATCACGGCGGATATATTTGACAACATACCTGGCGACTTGGCCTCTACGTCTCCGTGGGACCTTCATATACATCAATAACGAAATATAACCTAACCTAACCCAACCTAACATCTCGGCGGTAATATTTCACCACATTCCTCTCTTGTTGTCTCATCGTCTCCGTGCGGCCTTTATATACATCAATAACGAAATATAACCTAACCTAACCCAACCTATCATCTCGGCGGTAATATTTGACAACATTCCGGGCGAGTTGGCCTCTACGTCTCCGTTGGATCTTTATATACATCAATAACGTAATATAAGCTAACCTAACCCAACCTAACATCTCCGCGGTAATATTTGACAACATTCCTGGCGAGTTGGCCTCTACGTCTCCGTTTGACCTTCATATACGTCAATAACGTAATTTCACCTAACCTAACACAACCTATCATCTCGGCGGCAACATTTGACCACATTCCTGGCGAGTTGGACTCTACGTTTCCGTTGGATCTTTATATACATCAATAACGTAATATAAGCTAACCTAACCCAACCTAACATCTCGGCGGTAATATTTGAAAACGTTCCTAGCGAGTTGGCTTCTCCGTCTCCGTTGGATTTTCATATACATCAATAACGTAATATGAGCTAACCTAACGCAACCTAACATTTCGGCGGTAATATTTGAAATCATTCCTGGCGATTTGGCTTCTCCGTCTCCGCGGGACCTTTAGATACGTCAATAACGTAATATAACTTAACCTAACCCAACCTAACATTTCGGCGGTAATATTTACAACATACCTGGCGAGTTGGCCTCTACATCTCCGTTTGACCTTCATACACATCAATAACGTAATTTCACCTAACCTAACCCAACCTATCATCTCGGCGGCAACATTTGACCACATTCCTGGCGAGTTGGCCTCTACGTCTCCGTGGGAGCTTTATATACATAAATAACGTAATATAAGCTAGCCTAACCCAACCTAACGTCTCGGCGGTAATATTTGAAAACATACCTGGCGAGTTGGCCTCTACGTCTCCGTGGGACATTTATATACATCAATAACGTAATATAAGCTAACCTAACGCAACCTAACATTTCGGCGGTAATATTTGAAATCATTCCTGGCGATTTGGCTTCTCCGTCTCCGCGGGACCTTTAGATACGTCAATAACGTAATATAACCTAACCTAACCCAACCTAACATCTCGGCGGTAATGTTTGACAACATACCTGGCGAGTTGGCCCCTACGTCTCCGTGGGACCTTTATATACATAAATAACGTAATATAAGCTAGCCTAACCCAATCTAAAATCTCGGCGGTAATATTTCACCACATTCCTCTCTTGTTGTCTCTACGTCTCCGAGCGACCTTTATATACATCAATAACGTAATACAACCTAACCTAACCTAACCCAACCTAACATCTCGGCGGATATATTTGACAACATACCTGGCGACTTGGCCTCTACGTCTCCGTGGGACCTTCGTATACATCAATAACGAAATATAACCTAACCTAACCCAACCTATCATCTCGGCGGTAATATTTGACAACATTCCTGGCGAGTTGGCCTCTACGTCTCCGTTGGATCTTTATATACATCAATAAAGTAATATAAGCTAACACAACCCAACCTAACATCTCGGCGGTAATATTTGAAAACATTCCGGGCGAGTTAGCTTCTCCGTCTCCGTAGGACCTTTAGATACGTCAATAACGTAATTTCACCTAACCTAACCCAACCTATCATCTCGGCGGCAACATTTGACCACATTCCTGGCGAGTTGGCCTCTACGTCTCCGTTTGACCTTCATATACGTCAATAACGTAATTTCACCTAACCTAACCCAACCTATCATCTCGGCGGCAACATTTGACCACATTCCTGGCGAGTTGGCCTCTACGTCTCCGTGGGAGCTTTATATACATAAATAACGTAATATAAGCTAGCCTAACCCAATCTAACATTTCGGCGGTAATATTTGACAACATTCCTGGCGAGTTGGCCTCTACGTCTCCGTGGGACCCTTATATACATCAATGACGTAATATGACCTAACCTAACCCAACCTAACGTCTCGGCGGTAATATTTGAAAACATACCTGGCGAGTTGGCCTCTACGTGTCCGTGGGACATTTATATACATCAATAACGTAATATAAGCTAACCTAACCCAACCTAACATCTCGGCGGTAATATTTGAAAACATTCGTAGCGAGTTGGCTTCTCCGTCTCCGTAGGATTTTTATATACATCAATAACGTAATATAAGCTAACCTAACGCAACCTAACATCTCGGCGGTAATGTTTGACAACATACCTGGCGAGTTGGCCCCTACGTCTCCGTGGGACCTTTATATACATAAATAACGTAATATAAGCTAGCCTAACCCAATCTAAAATCTCGGCGGTAATATTTCACCACATTCCTCTCTTGTTGTCTCTACGTCTCTGTGCGACCTTTATATACATCGATAACGTAATACAACCTAGCCTAACCGAACCTAACATCTCGGTGCATATATTTGACAACATACCTGGCGACTTGGCCTTTACGTCTCCGTGGGAACTTCATATACATCAATAACGAAATATAACCTAACCTAACCCAACCTATCATCTCGGCGGTAATATTTGACAACATTCCTGGCGAGTTGGCCTCTACGTCTCCGTTGGATCTTTATATACATCAATAACGTAATATAAGCTAACCTAACCCAACCTAACATCTCGGCGGTAATATTTGAAAACATTCCTGGCGAGTTGGCTTCTCTGTCTCCGTGGGACCTTTAGATACGTCAATAACGTAATATAACTTAACCTAACCCAACCTAACATCTCGGCGGTAATATTTGACAACATTCCTGGCGAGTTGGCCTCTACGTCTCCGTTTGACCTTCATATACATCAATAACGTAATTTCACCTAACCTAACCCAACCTATAATCTTGGCGGCAACATTTGACCACATTCCTGGCGAGTTGGCCTCTACGTCTCCGTGGGACCTTTATATACATAAATAACGTAATATAAGCTAGCCTAACCCAATCTAACATCTCGGCGGTAATATTTGACCACATTCCTGGCTTGTTGGCCTCTACGTCTCCGTTGGATCTTTATATACATCAATAACGTAATATAACCTAACCTAACCCAACCTAACATCTCGGCGGTAATGTTTCACAACATACCTGGCGAGTTGGCCTCTACGTCTCCGTGCGACATTTATATACATCGATAACGTAATACAACCTAACCTAACCGAACCTAACATCACGGCGGATATATTTGACAACATACCTGGCGACTTGGCCTCTACGTCTCCGTGGGACCTTCATATACATCAATAACGAAATATAACCTAACCTAACCCAACCTAACATCTCGGCGGTAATATTTCACCACATTCCTCTCTTGTTGTCTCATCGTCTCCGTGCGGCCTTTATATACATCAATAACGAAATATAACCTAACCTAACCCAACCTATCATCTCGGCGGTAATATTTGACAACATTCCGGGCGAGTTGGCCTCTACGTCTCCGTTGGTTCTTTATATACATCAATAACGTAATATAAGCTAACCTAACCCAACCTAACATCTCCGCGGTAATATTTGACAACATTCCTGGCGAGTTGGCCTCTACGTCTCCGTTTGACCTTCATATACGTCAATAACGTAATTTCACCTAACCTAACACAACCTATCATCTCGGCGGCAACATTTGACCACATTCCTGGCGAGTTGGACTCTACGTTTCCGTTGGATCTTTATATACATCAATAACGTAATATAAGCTAACCTAACCCAACCTAACATCTCGGCGGTAATATTTGAAAACGTTCCTAGCGAGTTGGCTTCTCCGTCTCCGTTGGATTTTCATATACATCAATAACGTAATATGAGCTAACCTAACGCAACCTAACATTTCGGCGGTAATATTTGAAATCATTCCTGGCGATTTGGCTTCTCCGTCTCCGCGGGACCTTTAGATACGTCAATAACGTAATATAACTTAACCTAACCCAACCTAACATTTCGGCGGTAATATTTACAACATACCTGGCGAGTTGGCCTCTACATCTCCGTTTGACCTTCATACACATCAATAACGTAATTTCACCTAACCTAACCCAACCTATCATCTCGGCGGCAACATTTGACCACATTCCTGGCGAGTTGGCCTCTACGTCTCCGTGGGAGCTTTATATACATAAATAACGTAATATAAGCTAGCCTAACCCAACCTAACGTCTCGGCGGTAATATTTGAAAACATACCTGGCGAGTTGGCCTCTACGTCTCCGTGGGACATTTATATACATCAATAACGTAATATAAGCTAACCTAACGCAACCTAACATTTCGGCGGTAATATTTGAAATCATTCCTGGCGATTTGGCTTCTCCGTCTCCGCGGGACCTTTAGATACGTCAATAACGTAATATAACCTAACCTAACCCAACCTAACATCTCGGCGGTAATGTTTGACAACATACCTGGCGAGTTGGCCCCTACGTCTCCGTGGGACCTTTATATACATAAATAACGTAATATAAGCTAGCCTAACCCAATCTAAAATCTCGGCGGTAATATTTCACCACATTCCTCTCTTGTTGTCTCTACGTCTCCGAGCGACCTTTATATACATCAATAACGTAATACAACCTAACCTAACCTAACCCAACCTAACATCTCGGCGGATATATTTGACAACATACCTGGCGACTTGGCCTCTACGTCTCCGTGGGACCTTCGTATACATCAATAACGAAATATAACCTAACCTAACCCAACCTATCATCTCGGCGGTAATATTTGACAACATTCCTGGCGAGTTGGCCTCTACGTCTCCGTTGGATCTTTATATACATCAATAAAGTAATATAAGCTAACACAACCCAACCTAACATCTCGGCGGTAATATTTGAAAACATTCCGGGCGAGTTAGCTTCTCCGTCTCCGTAGGACCTTTAGATACGTCAATAACGTAATTTCACCTAACCTAACCCAACCTATCATCTCGGCGGCAACATTTGACCACATTCCTGGCGAGTTGGCCTCTACGTCTCCGTTTGACCTTCATATACGTCAATAACGTAATTTCACCTAACCTAACCCAACCTATCATCTCGGAGGCAACATTTGACCACATTCCTGGTGAGTTGGCCTCTACGTCTCCGTGGGACCTTTATATACATAAATAACGTAATATAAGCTAGCCTAACCCAACCTAACATCTCGGCGGTAATATTTGACCACATTGCTGGCGAGTTGGCTTCTCCTTCTCCGTGGGACCTTTAGATACGTCAATAACGAAATATAACCTATCCTAACCCAACCTATAATCTTGGCGGCAACATTTGACCACATTCCTGGCGAGTTGGCCTCTACGTCTCCGTGGGACCTTTATATACATAAATAACGTAATATAAGCTAGCCTAACCCAATCTAACATCTCGGCGGTAATATTTGACCACATTCCTGGCTTGTTGGCCTCTACGTCTCCGTTGGATCTTTATATACATCAATAACGTAATATAACCTAACCTAACCCAACCTAACATCTCGGCGGTAATGTTTCACAACATACCTGGCGAGTTGGCCTCTACGTCTCCGTGCGACATTTATATACATCGATAACGTAATACAACCTAACCTAACCGAACCTAACATCACGGCGGATATATTTGACAACATACCTGGCGACTTGGCCTCTACGTCTCCGTGGGACCTTCATATACATCAATAACGAAATATAACCTAACCTAACCCAACCTAACATCTCGGCGGTAATATTTCACCACATTCCTCTCTTGTTGTCTCATCGTCTCCGTGCGGCCTTTATATACATCAATAACGAAATATAACCTAACCTAACCCAACCTATCATCTCGGCGGTAATATTTGACAACATTCCGGGCGAGTTGGCCTCTACGTCTCCGTTGGATCTTTATATACATCAATAACGTAATATAAGCTAACCTAACCCAACCTAACATCTCCGCGGTAATATTTGACAACATTCCTGGCGAGTTGGCCTCTACGTCTCCGTTTGACCTTCATATACGTCAATAACGTAATTTCACCTAACCTAACACAACCTATCATCTCGGCGGCAACATTTGACCACATTCCTGGCGAGTTGGACTCTACGTTTCCGTTGGATCTTTATATACATCAATAACGTAATATAAGCTAACCTAACCCAACCTAACATCTCGGCGGTAATATTTGAAAACGTTCCTAGCGAGTTGGCTTCTCCGTCTCCGTTGGATTTTCATATACATCAATAACGTAATATGAGCTAACCTAACGCAACCTAACATTTCGGCGGTAATATTTGAAATCATTCCTGGCGATTTGGCTTCTCCGTCTCCGCGGGACCTTTAGATACGTCAATAACGTAATATAACTTAACCTAACCCAACCTAACATTTCGGCGGTAATATTTACAACATACCTGGCGAGTTGGCCTCTACATCTCCGTTTGACCTTCATACACATCAATAACGTAATTTCACCTAACCTAACCCAACCTATCATCTCGGCGGCAACATTTGACCACATTCCTGGCGAGTTGGCCTCTACGTCTCCGTGGGAGCTTTATATACATAAATAACGTAATATAAGCTAGCCTAACCCAACCTAACGTCTCGGCGGTAATATTTGAAAACATACCTGGCGAGTTGGCCTCTACGTCTCCGTGGGACATTTATATACATCAATAACGTAATATAAGCTAACCTAACGCAACCTAACATTTCGGCGGTAATATTTGAAATCATTCCTGGCGATTTGGCTTCTCCGTCTCCGCGGGACCTTTAGATACGTCAATAACGTAATATAACCTAACCTAACCCAACCTAACATCTCGGCGGTAATGTTTGACAACATACCTGGCGAGTTGGCCCCTACGTCTCCGTGGGACCTTTATATACATAAATAACGTAATATAAGCTAGCCTAACCCAATCTAAAATCTCGGCGGTAATATTTCACCACATTCCTCTCTTGTTGTCTCTACGTCTCCGAGCGACCTTTATATACATCAATAACGTAATACAACCTAACCTAACCTAACCCAACCTAACATCTCGGCGGATATATTTGACAACATACCTGGCGACTTGGCCTCTACGTCTCCGTGGGACCTTCGTATACATCAATAACGAAATATAACCTAACCTAACCCAACCTATCATCTCGGCGGTAATATTTGACAACATTCCTGGCGAGTTGGCCTCTACGTCTCCGTTGGATCTTTATATACATCAATAAAGTAATATAAGCTAACACAACCCAACCTAACATCTCGGCGGTAATATTTGAAAACATTCCGGGCGAGTTAGCTTCTCCGTCTCCGTAGGACCTTTAGATACGTCAATAACGTAATTTCACCTAACCTAACCCAACCTATCATCTCGGCGGCAACATTTGACCACATTCCTGGCGAGTTGGCCTCTACGTCTCCGTTTGACCTTCATATACGTCAACAACGTAATTTCACCTAACCTAACCCAACCTATCATCTCGGCGGCAACATTTGACCACATTCCTGGCGAGTTGGCCTCTACGTCTCCGTGGGAGCTTTATATACATAAATAACGTAATATAAGCTAGCCTAACCCAATCTAACATTTCGGCGGTAATATTTGACAACATTCCTGGCGAGTTGGCCTCTACGTCTCCGTGGGACCCTTATATACATCAATGACGTAATATGACCTAACCTAACCCAACCTAACGTCTCGGCGGTAATATTTGAAAACATACCTGGCGAGTTGGCCTCTACGTGTCCGTGGGACATTTATATACATCAATAACGTAATATAAGCTAACCTAACCCAACCTAACATCTCGGCGGTAATATTTGAAAACATTCGTAGCGAGTTGGCTTCTCCGTCTCCGTAGGATTTTTATATACATCAATAACGTAATATAAGCTAACCTAACGCAACCTAACATCTCGGCGGTAATGTTTGACAACATACCTGGCGAGTTGGCCCCTACGTCTCCGTGGGACCTTTATATACATAAATAACGTAATATAAGCTAGCCTAACCCAATCTAAAATCTCGGCGGTAATATTTCACCACATTCCTCTCTTGTTGTCTCTACGTCTCTGTGCGACCTTTATATACATCGATAACGTAATACAACCTAGCCTAACCGAACCTAACATCTCGGTGCATATATTTGACAACATACCTGGCGACTTGGCCTTTACGTCTCCGTGGGAACTTCATATACATCAATAACGAAATATAACCTAACCTAACCCAACCTATCATCTCGGCGGTAATATTTGACAACATTCCTGGCGAGTTGGCCTCTACGTCTCCGTTGGATCTTTATATACATCAATAACGTAATATAAGCTAACCTAACCCAACCTAACATCTCGGCGGTAATATTTGAAAACATTCCTGGCGAGTTGGCTTCTCTGTCTCCGTGGGACCTTTAGATACGTCAATAACGTAATATAACTTAACCTAACCCAACCTAACATCTCGGCGGTAATATTTGACAACATTCCTGGCGAGTTGGCCTCTACGTCTCCGTTTGACCTTCATATACATCAATAACGTAATTTCACCTAACCTAACCCAACCTATAATCTTGGCGGCAACATTTGACCACATTCCTGGCGAGTTGGCCTCTACGTCTCCGTTTGACCTTCATATACGTCAATAACGTAATTTCACCTAACCTAACCCAACCTATCATCTCGGAGGCAACATTTGACCACATTCCTGGTGAGTTGGCCTCTACGTCTCCGTGGGACCTTTATATACATAAATAACGTAATATAAGCTAGCCTAACCCAACCTAACATCTCGGCGGTAATATTTGACCACATTGCTGGCGAGTTGGCTTCTCCTTCTCCGTGGGACCTTTAGATACGTCAATAACGAAATATAACCTATCCTAACCCAACCTATAATCTTGGCGGCAACATTTGACCACATTCCTGGCGAGTTGGCCTCTGCGTCTCCGTGGGACCTTTATATACATCAATGACGTAATATAACCTAACCTAACCCAACCTAACATCTCGGCGGTAATACTTGACAACATTCCTGGCGAGTTGTCCTCTACGTCTCCGCTTGACCTTCATATACATCAATAACGTAATTTCACCTAACCTAACCCAACCTATAATCTTGGCGGCAACATTTGACCACATTCCTGGCGAGTTGGCCTCTACGTCTCCGCGGGACCTTTATATGCATAAATAACGTAATATAAGCTAGCCTAACCCAATCTAACATCTCGGCGGTAATATTTGACCACATTCCTGGCTTGTTGGCCTCTACGTCTCCGTTGGATCTTTATATACATCAATAACGTAATATAACCTAACCTAACCCAACCTAACATCTCGGCGGTAATGTTTCACAACATACCTGGCGAGTTGTCCTTTGCGTCTCCGTGGGACCTTCATATACATCAATAACGAAATATAACCTATACTAACCCAACCAATCATCTCGGCGGTAATATTTGACAGCATTCCTGGCGAGTTGGCCTCTACGTCTCCGTTTGACCTTCATATACATCAATAACGTAATTTCACCGAACCTAACCCAACCTATCATCTCGGCGGCAACATTTGTCCACATTCCTGGCGAGTTGGCCTCTACGTCTCCGTGGGATCTTTATATACATCAATAACGTAATATAACCTAACCTAACCCAACCTAACATCTCCGCGGTAATATTTGACAACATTCCTGGCGTGTTGGCTTCTCCGTCTCCGTTGGATTTTCATATACATCAATAACGTAATATGAGCTAACCTAACGCAACCTAACATTTCGGCGGTAATATTTGAAATCATTCCTGGCGATTTGGCTTCTCCGTCTCCGCGGGACCTTTAGATACGTCAATAACGTAATATAACTTAACCTAACCCAACCTAACATTTCGGCGGTAATATTTACAACATACCTGGCGAGTTGGCCTCTACATCTCCGTTTGACCTTCATACACATCAATAACGTAATTTCACCTAACCTAACCCAACCTATCATCTCGGCGGCAACATTTGACCACATTCCTGGCGAGTTGGCCTCTACGTCTCCGTGGGAGCTTTATATACATAAATAACGTAATATAAGCTAGCCTAACCCAACCTAACGTCTCGGCGGTAATATTTGAAAACATACCTGGCGAGTTGGCCTCTACGTCTCCGTGGGACATTTATATACATCAATAACGTAATATAAGCTAACCTAACGCAACCTAACATTTCGGCGGTAATATTTGAAATCATTCCTGGCGATTTGGCTTCTCCGTCTCCGCGGGACCTTTAGATACGTCAATAACGTAATATAACCTAACCTAACCCAACCTAACATCTCGGCGGTAATGTTTGACAACATACCTGGCGAGTTGGCCCCTACGTCTCCGTGGGACCTTTATATACATAAATAACGTAATATAAGCTAGCCTAACCCAATCTAAAATCTCGGCGGTAATATTTCACCACATTCCTCTCTTGTTGTCTCTACGTCTCCGAGCGACCTTTATATACATCAATAACGTAATACAACCTAACCTAACCTAACCCAACCTAACATCTCGGCGGATATATTTGACAACATACCTGGCGACTTGGCCTCTACGTCTCCGTGGGACCTTCGTATACATCAATAACGAAACATAACCTAACCTAACCCAACCTATCATCTCGGCGGTAATATTTGACAACATTCCTGGCGAGTTGGCCTCTACGTCTCCGTTGGATCTTTATATACATCAATAAAGTAATATAAGCTAACACAACCCAACCTAACATCTCGGCGGTAATATTTGAAAACATTCCGGGCGAGTTAGCTTCTCCGTCTCCGTAGGACCTTTAGATACGTCAATAACGTAATTTCACCTAACCTAACCCAACCTATCATCTCGGCGGCAACATTTGACCACATTCCTGGCGAGTTGGCCTCTACGTCTCCGTGGGAGCTTTATATACATAAATAACGTAATATAAGCTAGCCTAACCCAATCTAACATTTCGGCGGTAATATTTGACAACATTCCTGGCGAGTTGGCCTCTACGTCTCCGTGGGACCCTTATATACATCAATGACGTAATATGACCTAACCTAACCCAACCTAACGTCTCGGCGGTAATATTTGAAAACATACCTGGCGAGTTGGCCTCTACGTCTCCGTGGGACATTTATATACATCAATAACGAAATATAACCTAACCTAACCCAACCTATCATCTCGGCGGTAATATTTGAAAACATTCCTGGCGAGTTGGCTTCTCTGTCTCCGTGGGACTTTTAGATACGTCAATAACGTAATATAACTTAACCTAACCCAATCTAACATCTCGGCGGTAATATTTGACCACATTCCTGGCTTGTTGGCCTCTACGTCTCCGTTGGATCTTTATATACATCAATAACGTAATATAACCTAACCTAACCCAACCTAACATCTCGGCGGTAATGTTTGACAACATACCTGGCGAGTTGGCCTCTACGTCTCCGTGGGACCTTCATATACATCAATAACGAAATATAACCTATCCTAACCCAACCTATCATCTCGGCGGTAATATTTGACAACATTCCTGCCGAGTTGGCCTCTACGTCTCTGTTTGTCCTTCATATACATCAATAACGTAATTTCACCTAACCTAAACCAACCTATCATCTCGGCGGCAACATTTGACCACATTCCTGGCGAGTTGGCCTCTACGTCTCCGTGGGATCTTTATATACATAAATAACGTAATATAACCTAACCTATCCCAATCTAACATCTCGGTGGTAATATTTCAGCACATTCCTGGCTTGTTGGCCTATACGTCTCCGTGGGAACTTTATATACATCAATAACGTAATATAACCTAACCTAACCCAACCTAACATCTCGGCGGTATTATGTGACCACATTCCTGTCTTGTTGGCCTCTGCGCCTCCGCTGGACCTTTATACACATAAATGACGTAATACAACCTAACCTAACCGAACCTAACATCTCGGCGGATATATTTGACAACATACCTGGCGACTCGGCCTCTACGTCTCCGTGGGACCTTCATATACATCAATAACGAAATATAACCTAACCTAACCCAACCTAACATCTCGGCGGTAATATTTGTCAACATACCTGGCGAGTTGGCCTCTACGTCTCCGTGGGACCTTCATATACATCAATAACGAAATATAACCTATCCTAACCCAACCTATCATCTCGGCGGTAATATTTGACAGCAATCCTGGCGAGTTGGCATCTACGTATCCGTGGGACCTTTAGATACGTCAATAACGTAATACAACCTAACCTAACCCAACCTAACAACTCGGCGGATATATTTGACAATATACCTGGCGACTTGGCCTCTACGTCTCCGTGGGACCTTCATATACATCAATAACGAAATATAACCTAACCTAACCCAACCTGTCATCTCGGCGGTAATATTTGACAACATTCCTGGCGGGTTGGCCTCTACGTCTCCGTTGGATCTTTATATACATCAATAACGTAATATAAGCTAACCTAACCCAACCTAACATCTCAGCGGTAATATTTGAAAACATTCCTAGCGAGTTGGCTTCTCCGTCTCCGTGGGACCTTTAGATACGTCAATAACGTAATATAACTTAACCTAACCCAACCTAACATTTCGGCGGTAATATTTGACAACATTCCTGGCGAGTTGGCCTCTACGTCTCCGTTTGACCTTCATATACGTCAATAACGTAATTTCACCTAACCTAACCCAACCTATCATCTCGGAGGCAACATTTGACCACATTCCTGGTGAGTTGGCCTCTACGTCTCCGTGGGACCTTTATATACATAAATAACGTAATATAAGCTAGCCTAACCCAACCTAACATCTCGGCGGTAATGTTTCACAACATACCTGGCGAGTTGTCCTTTGCGTCTCCGTGGGACCTTCATATACATCAATAACGAAATATAACATATACTAACCCAACCAATCATCTCGGCGGTAATATTTGACAGCATTCCTGGCGAGTTGGCCTCTACGTCTCCGTTTGACCTTCATATACATCAATAACGTAATTTCACCGAACCTAACCCAACCTATCATCTCGGCGGCAACATTTGTCCACATTCCTGGCGAGTTGGCCTCTACGTCTCCGTGGGATCTTTATATACATCAATAACGTAATATAACCTAACCTAACCCAACCTAACATCTCCGCGGTAATATTTGACAACATTCCTGGCGAGTTGGCTTCTCCGTCTCCGTTGGATTTTCATATACATCAATAACGTAATATGAGCTAACCTAACGCAACCTAACATTTCGGCGGTAATATTTGAAATCATTCCTGGCGATTTGGCTTCTCCGTCTCCGCGGGACCTTTAGATACGTCAATAACGTAATATAACTTAACCTAACCCAACCTAACATTTCGGCGGTAATATTTACAACATACCTGGCGAGTTGGCCTCTACATCTCCGTTTGACCTTCATACACATCAATAACGTAATTTCACCTAACCTAACCCAACCTATCATCTCGGCGGCAACATTTGACCACATTCCTGGCGAGTTGGCCTCTACGTCTCCGTGGGAGCTTTATATACATAAATAACGTAATATAAGCTAGCCTAACCCAACCTAACGTCTCGGCGGTAATATTTGAAAACATACCTGGCGAGTTGGCCTCTACGTCTCCGTGGGACATTTATATACATCAATAACGTAATATAAGCTAACCTAACGCAACCTAACATTTCGGCGGTAATATTTGAAATCATTCCTGGCGATTTGGCTTCTCCGTCTCCGCGGGACCTTTAGATACGTCAATAACGTAATATAACCTAACCTAACCCAACCTAACATCTCGGCGGTAATGTTTGACAACATACCTGGCGAGTTGGCCCCTACGTCTCCGTGGGACCTTTATATACATAAATAACGTAATATAAGCTAGCCTAACCCAATCTAAAATCTCGGCGGTAATATTTCACCACATTCCTCTCTTGTTGTCTCTACGTCTCCGAGCGACCTTTATATACATCAATAACGTAATACAACCTAACCTAACCTAACCCAACCTAACATCTCGGCGGATATATTTGACAACATACCTGGCGACTTGGCCTCTACGTCTCCGTGGGACCTTCGTATACATCAATAACGAAATATAACCTAACCTAACCCAACCTATCATCTCGGCGGTAATATTTGACAACATTCCTGGCGAGTTGGCCTCTACGTCTCCGTTGGATCTTTATATACATCAATAAAGTAATATAAGCTAACACAACCCAACCTAACATCTCGGCGGTAATATTTGAAAACATTCCGAGCGAGTTAGCTTCTCCGTCTCCGTAGGACCTTTAGATACGTCAATAACGTAATTTCACCTAACCTAACCCAACCTATCATCTCGGCGGCAACATTTGACCACATTCCTGGCGAGTTGGCCTCTACGTCTCCGTGGGAGCTTTATATACATAAATAACGTAATATAAGCTAGCCTAACCCAATCTAACATTTCGGCGGTAATATTTGACAACATTCCTGGCGAGTTGGCCTCTACGTCTCCGTGGGACCCTTATATACATCAATGACGTAATATGACCTAACCTAACCCAACCTAACGTCTCGGCGGTAATATTTGAAAACATACCTGGCGAGTTGGCCTCTACGTCTCCGTGGGACATTTATATACATCAATAACGAAATATAACCTAACCTAACCCAACCTATCATCTCGGCGGTAATATTTGAAAACATTCCTGGCGAGTTGGCTTCTCTGTCTCCGTGGGACTTTTAGATACGTCAATAACGTAATATAACTTAACCTAACCCAATCTAACATCTCGGCGGTAATATTTGACCACATTCCTGGCTTGTTGGCCTCTACGTCTCCGTTGGATCTTTATATACATCAATAACGTAATATAACCTAACCTAACCCAACCTAACATCTCGGCGGTAATGTTTGACAACATACCTGGCGAGTTGGCCTCTACGTCTCCGTGGGACCTTCATATACATCAATAACGAAATATAACCTATCCTAACCCAACCTATCATCTCGGCGGTAATATTTGACAACATTCCTGCCGAGTTGGCCTCTACGTCTCTGTTTGTCCTTCATATACATCAATAACGTAATTTCACCTAACCTAAACCAACCTATCATCTCGGCGGCAACATTTGACCACATTCCTGGCGAGTTGGCCTCTACGTCTCCGTGGGATCTTTATATACATAAATAACGTAATATAACCTAACCTATCCCAATCTAACATCTCGGTGGTAATATTTCAGCACATTCCTGGCTTGTTGGCCTATACGTCTCCGTGGGAACTTTATATACATCAATAACGTAATATAACCTAACCTAACCCAACCTAACATCTCGGCGGTATTATGTGACCACATTCCTGTCTTGTTGGCCTCTGCGCCTCCGCGGGACCTTTATACACATCAATGACGTAATACAACCTAACCTAACCGAACCTAACATCTCGGCGGATATATTTGACAACATACCTGGCGACTCGGCCTCTACGTCTCCGTGGGACCTTCATATACATCAATAACGAAATATAACCTAACCTAACCCAACCTAACATCTCGGCGGTAATATTTGTCAACATACCTGGCGAGTTGGCCTCTACGTCTCCGTGGGACCTTCATATACATCAATAACGAAATATAACCTATCCTAACCCAACCTATCATCTCGGCGGTAATATTTGACAGCAATCCTGGCGAGTTGGCATCTACGTATCCGTGGGACCTTTAGATACGTCAATAACGTAATACAACCTAACCTAACCCAACCTAACAACGCGGCGGATATATTTGACAATATACCTGGCGACTTGGCCTCTACGTCTCCGTGGGACCTTCATATACATCAATAACGAAATATAACCTAACCTAACCCAACCTGTCATCTCGGCGGTAATATTTGACAACATTCCTGGCGGGTTGGCCTCTACGTCTCCGTTGGATCTTTATATACATCAATAACGTAATATAAGCTAACCTAACCCAACCTAACATCTCAGCGGTAATATTTGAAAACATTCCTAGCGAGTTGGCTTCTCCGTCTCCGTGGGACCTTTAGATACGTCAATAACGTAATATAACTTAACCTAACCCAACCTAACATTTCGGCGGTAATATTTGACAACATTCCTGGCGAGTTGGCCTCTACGTCTCCGTTTGACCTTCATATACGTCAATAACGTAATTTCACCTAACCTAACCCAACCTATCATCTCGGAGGCAACATTTGACCACATTCCTGGTGAGTTGGCCTCTACGTCTCCGTGGGACCTTTATATACATAAATAACGTAATATAAGCTAGCCTAACCCAACCTAACATCTCGGCGGTAATATTTGACCACATTGCTGGCGAGTTGGCTTCTCCTTCTCCGTGGGACCTTTAGATACGTCAATAACGAAATATAACCTATCCTAACCCAACCTATAATCTTGGCGGCAACATTTGACCACATTCCTGGCGAGTTGGCCTCTGCGTCTCCGTGGGACCTTTATATACATCAATGACGTAATATAACCTAACCTAACCCAACCTAACATCTCGGCGGTAATACTTGACAACATTCCTGGCGAGTTGTCCTCTACGTCTCCGCTTGACCTTCATATACATCAATAACGTAATTTCACCTAACCTAACCCAACCTATAATCTTGGCGGCAACATTTGACCACATTCCTGGCGAGTTGGCCTCTACGTCTCCGCGGGACCTTTATATGCATAAATAACGTAATATAAGCTAGCCTAACCCAATCTAACATCTCGGCGGTAATATTTGACCACATTCCTGGCTTGTTGGCCTCTACGTCTCCGTTGGATCTTTATATACATCAATAACGTAATATAACCTAACCTAACCCAACCTAACATCTCGGCGGTAATGTTTCACAACATACCTGGCGAGTTGTCCTTTGCGTCTCCGTGGGACCTTCATATACATCAATAACGAAATATAACCTATACTAACCCAACCAATCATCTCGGCGGTAATATTTGACAGCATTCCTGGCGAGTTGGCCTCTACGTCTCCGTTTGACCTTCATATACATCAATAACGTAATTTCACCGAACCTAACCCAACCTATCATCTCGGCGGCAACATTTGTCCACATTCCTGGCGAGTTGGCCTCTACGTCTCCGTGGGATCTTTATATACATCAATAACGTAATATAACCTAACCTAACCCGATCTAACATCTCGGTGGTAATATTTGAGCACATTCCTGGCTTGTTGGCCTATACGTCTCCGTGGGAACTTTATATACATCAATAACGTAATATAACCTAACCTAACTCAACCTAACATCTCGGCGGTATTATGTGACCACATTCCTGTCTTGTTGGCCTCTGCGTCTCCGTGGGACCTTTATATACATCAATGACGTAATATAACCTAACCTAACCCAACCTAACATCTCGGCGGTAATACTTGACAACATTCCTGGCGAGTTGGCCTCTACGTCTCCGTTTGACCTTCATACACATCAATAACGTAATTTCACCTAACCTAACCCAACCTATCATCTCGGCGGTAACATTTGGCCACATTCCTGGCGAGTTGGCCTCTACGTCTCCGTGGGAGCTTTATATACATAAATAACGTAATATAAGCTAGCCTAACCCAACCTAACATCTCGGCGGTAATACTTGACAACATTCCTGGCGAGTTGGCCTCTACGTCTCCGTTTGACCTTCATACACATCAATAACGTAATTTCACCTAACCTAACCCAACCTATCATCTCGGCGGTAACATTTGACCACATTCCTGGCGAGTTGGCCTCTACGTCTCCGTGGGAGCTTTATATACATAAATAACGTAATATAAGCTAGCCTAACCCAACCTATTATCTCGGCGGTAATGTTTCAC
Source organism: Xylocopa violacea (assembly GCA_963969225.1). NCBI lineage: Eukaryota > Metazoa > Arthropoda > Insecta > Hymenoptera > Apidae > Xylocopa > Xylocopa violacea. The sequence continues at coordinate 52,633 of CAXAJV010000031.1, read as the reverse complement.
AACATACCTGGCGAGTTGGCCTCTACGTCTCCGTGGGACCTTCATATACATCAATAACGAAATATAACCTATCCTAACCAAACCTATCATCACGGCGGTAATATTTGACAACATTCCTGGCGATTTGGCCTCTACGTCTCCGTTTGACCTTCATATACATCAATAACGTAATTTCACCGAACCTAACCCAACCTATCATCTCGGCGGCAACATTTGTCCACATTCCTGGCGAGTTGGCCTCTACGTCTCCGTGGGATCTTTATATACATCAATAACGTAATATAACCTAACCTAACCCAATCTAACATCTCGGTGGTAATATTTGAGCACATTCCTGGCTTGTTGGCCTATACGTCTCCGTGGGAACTTTATATACATCAATAACGTAATATAACCTATCCTAACCCAACCTAACATCTCGACGGTAATATTTCACCACATTCCTCTCTTGTTGTCTCATCGTCTCCGTGCGGCCTTTATATACATCAATAACGAAATATAACCTAACCTAACCCAATCTAACATCTCGGCGGTAATATTTGACCACATTCCTGGCTTTTTGGCCTCTGCGTCTCCGTGGGACCTTTACATACGTCAATAACGTAATATAACCTAACCTAACCCAATCTGACATCTCGGCGGTAATATTTGACCACATTCCTGGCTTGTTGGCATCTACGTCTCCGTGGGACATTTATATACTTCAATAACGTAATATAACCCAACCTAATCCAATCTAACATCTCGGCTGTAATATTTCACCACATTCCTTTCTTGTTGGCCTCTACGTCTCCGTGCGACCTTTATATACATCAATAACCTAATATAACCTAACCTAACCCAACCTAACATCTCGGCGGTAATATTTGACAACATACCTGGCGAGTTGGCTTCTACGTCTCCGTGGGACCTTCATATACATCAATAACGAAATATAACCTATCCTAACCCAACCTATCGTCTCGGCGGTAATATTTGACAACATACCTGGCGACTTGGCCTCTACGTCCCCGTGGGACCTTCGTATACATCAATAACGAAATATAACCTAACCTAACCCAACCTATCACCTCGGCGGTAATATTTGACAACACACCTGGCGAGTTGGCCTCTACGTCTCCGTGGAACCTTCATATACATCAATAACGAAATATAACCTATCCTAACCCAACCTATCATCTCGGCGGTAATATTTGACAGCATTCCTGGCGAGTTGGCCTCTACGTCTCCGTGGGAGCTTTATATACATAAATAACGTAATATAAGCTAGCCTAACCCAACCTAACATCTCCGCGGTAATATTTCACCACATTCCTGTCCTGTTTGTCTCTGCGTCTCCGTGGGACCTTTATATACATCAATAACGTAATATAACCTAACCTAACCCAGCCTAACATCTCGGCGGTAATACTTTACAACATTCCTGGCGAGTTGGCCTCTACGTCTCCGTGGGACCTTTATATACATCAATAACGTGATATAACCTAACCTAACCCAGCCTAACATCTCGGCGGTAATGTTTGACAACATACCTGGCGAGTTGGCCCCTACGTCTCCGTGGGACCTTTATATACATAAATAACGTAATATAAGCTAGCCTAACCCAATCTAAAATCTCGGCGGTAATATTTCACCACATTCCTCTCTTGTTGTCTCTACGTCTCCGAGCGACCTTTATATACATTAATAACGTAATACAACCTAACCTAACCCAACCTAACATCTCGGCGGATATATTTGACAACATTCCTGGCGACTTGGCCTCTACGTCTCCGTGGGACCTTCGTATACATCAATAACGAAATATAACCTAACCTAACCCAACCTATCATCTCGGCGGTAATATTTGACAACATTCCTGGCGAGTTGGCCTCTACGTCCCCGTGGGACCTTTATATACATAAATAACGTAATATAACCTAATCTAACCCAACCTAACATCTCGGCGGTAATATTTGAGAATATACCTGGCGAGTTGGCCTCTACGTCTCCGTGGGACATTTATATACATCAATAACGTAATATAACCTAACCTAACCCAACCTAACATCTCGGCGGTAATATTTCACCACATTCCTCTCTTGTTGTCTCATCGTCTCCGTGCGGCCTTTATATACATCAATAACGTAATATAACCTAACCTAACCCAGCCTAACATCTCGGCGGTAATACTTTACAACATTCCTGGCGAGTTGGCCTCTACGTCTCCGTGGGACCTTTATATACATCAATAACGTGATATAACCTAACCTAACCCAGCCTAACATCTCGGCGGTAATGTTTGACAACATACCTGGCGAGTTGGCCCCTACGTCTCCGTGGGACCTTTATATACATAAATAACGTAATATAAGCTAGCCTAACCCAATCTAAAATCTCGGCGGTAATATTTCACCACATTCCTCTCTTGTTGTCTCTACGTCTCCGAGCGACCTTTATATACATTAATAACGTAATACAACCTAACCTAACCCAACCTAACATCTCGGCGGATATATTTGACAACATTCCTGGCGACTTGGCCTCTACGTCTCCGTGGGACCTTCGTATACATCAATAACGAAATATAACCTAACCTAACCCAACCTATCATCTCGGCGGTAATATTTGACAATATTCCTGGCGAGTTGGCCTCTACGTCCCCGTGGGACCTTTATATACATAAATAACGTAATATAACCTAACCTAACCCAACCTAACATCTCGGCGGTAATATTTCACCACATTCCTCTCTTGTTGTCTCATCGTCTCCGTGCGGCCTTTATATACATCAATAACGAAATATAACCTAACCTAACCCAGCCTAACATCTCGGCGGTAATACTTTACAACATTCCTGGCGAGTTGGCCTCTACGTCTCCGTGGGACCTTTATATACATCAATAACGTGATATAACCTAACCTAACCCAGCCTAACATCTCGGCGGTAATGTTTGACAACATACCTGGCGAGTTGGCCCCTACGTCTCCGTGGGACCTTTATATACATAAATAACGTAATATAAGCTAGCCTAACCCAATCTAAAATCTCGGCGGTAATATTTCACCACATTCCTCTCTTGTTGTCTCTACGTCTCCGAGCGACCTTTATATACATTAATAACGTAATACAACCTAACCTAACCCAACCTAACATCTCGGCGGATATATTTGACAACATTCCTGGCGACTTGGCCTCTACGTCTCCGTGGAACCTTCGTATACATCAATAACGAAATATAACCTAACCTAACCCAACCTATCATCTCGGGGGTAATATTTGACAATATTCCTGGCGAGTTGGCCTCTACGTCCCCGTGGGACCTTTATATACATAAATAACGTAATATAACCTAACCTAACCCAACCTAACATCTCGGCGGTAATATTTCACCACATTCCTCTCTTGTTGTCTCATCGTCTCCGTGCGGCCTTTATATACATCAATAACGAAATATAACCTAACCTAACCCAATCTAACATCTCGGCGGTAATATTTGACCACATTCCTGGCTTTTTGGCCTCTGCGTCTCCGTGGGACCTTTACATATGTCAATAACGTAATATAACCTAACCTAACCCAACCTAACATCTCGGCGGTAATATTTGACAACATACCTGGCGAGTTGGCTTCTACGTCTCCGTGGGACCTTCATATACATCAATAACGAAATATAACCTATCCTAACCCAACCTATCGTCTCGGCGGTAATATTTGACAACATACCTGGCGACTTGGCCTCTACGTCCCCGTGGGACCTTCGTATACATCAATAACGAAATATAACCTAACCTAACCCAACCTATCACCTCGGCGGTAATATTTGACAACACACCTGGCGAGTTGGCCTCTACGTCTCCGTGCAACCTTCATATACATCAATAACGAAATATAACCTATCCTAACCCAACCTATCATCTCGGCGGTAATATTTGACAGCATTCCTGGCGAGTTGGCCTCTACGTCTCCGTGGGAGCTTCATATACATCAATAACGTAATTTCACCTAACCTAACCCAACCTATCATCTCGGCGGCAACACTTGACCACATTCCTGGCGTGTTGGCCTCTACGTCTGCGTGGGAGCTTTATGTACATAAATAACGTAATATAAGCTAGCCTAACCCAATCTAACATCTCGGCGGTAATATTTCACCACATTCCTTTCTTGTTGGCCTCTACGTCTCCGTGCGACCTTTATATACATCAATAACCTAATATAACCTAACCTAACCCAACCTAACATCTCGGCGGTAATATTTGACAACATACCTGGCGAGTTGGCTTCTACGTCTCCGTGGGACCTTCATATACATCAATAACGAAATATAACCTATCCTAACCCAACCTATCGTCTCGGCGGTAATATTTGACAACATACCTGGCGACTTGGCCTCTACGTCCCCGTGGGACCTTCGTATACATCAATAACGAAATATAACCTAACCTAACCCAACCTATCACCTCGGCGGTAATATTTGACAACACACCTGGCGAGTTGGCCTCTACGTCTCCGTGGAACCTTCATATACATCAATAACGAAATATAACCTATCCTAACCCAACCTATCATCTCGGCGGTAATATTTGACAGCATTCCTGGCGAGTTGGCCTCTACGTCTCCGTGGGAGCTTTATATACATAAATAACGTAATATAAGCTAGCCTAACCCAACCTAACATCTCCGCGGTAATATTTCACCACATTCCTGTCTTGTTGGTCTCTGCGTCTCCGTGGGACCTTTATATACATCAATAACGTAATATAACCTAACCTAACCCAGCCTAACATCTCGGCGGTAATACTTTACAACATTCCTGGCGAGTTGGCCTCTACGTCTCCGTGGGACCTTTATATACATCAATAACGTGATATAACCTAACCTAACCCAGCCTAACATCTCGGCGGTAATGTTTGACAACATACCTGGCGAGTTGGCCCCTACGTCTCCGTGGGACCTTTATATACATAAATAACGTAATATAAGCTAGCCTAACCCAATCTAAAATCTCGGCGGTAATATTTCACCACATTCCTCTCTTGTTGTCTCTACGTCTCCGAGCGACCTTTATATACATTAATAACGTAATACAACCTAACCTAACCCAACCTGACATCTCGGCGGATATATTTGACAACATTCCTGGCGACTTGGCCTCTACGTCTCCGTGGGACCTTCGTATACATCAATAACGAAATATAACCTAACCTAACCCAACCTATCATCTCGGCGGTAATATTTGACAACATTCCTGGCGAGTTGGCCTCTACGTCCCCGTGGGACCTTTATATACATAAATAACGTAATATAACCTAATCTAACCCAACCTAACATCTCGGCGGTAATATTTGAGAATATACCTGGCGAGTTGGCCTCTACGTCTCCGTGGGACATTTATATACATCAATAACGTAATATAACCTAACCTAACCCAACCTAACATCTCGGCGGTAATATTTCACCACATTCCTCTCTTGTTGTCTCAACGTCTCCGTGCGGCCTTTATATACATCAATAACGTAATATAACCTAACCTAACCCAGCCTAACATCTCGGCGGTAATACTTTACAACATTCCTGGCGAGTTGGCCTCTACGTCTCCGTGGGAGCTTCATATACATCATTAACGTAATTTCACCTAACCTAACCCAACCTATCATCTCGGCGGCAACACTTGACCACATTCCTGGCGTGTTGGCCTCTACGTCTGCGTGGGAGCTTTATGTACATAAATAACGTAATATAAGCTAGCCTAACCCAATCTAACATCTCGGCGGTAATATTTCACCACATTCCTTTCTTGTTGGCCTCTACGTCTCCGTGCGACCTTTATATACATCAATAACCTAATATAACCTAACCTAACCCAACCTAACATCTCGGCGGTAATATTTGACAACATACCTGGCGAGTTGGCTTCTACGTCTCCGTGGGACCTTCATATACATCAATAACGAAATATAACCTATCCTAACCCAACCTATCGTCTCGGCGGTAATATTTGACAACATACCTGGCGACTTGGCCTCTACGTCCCCGTGGGACCTTCGTATACATCAATAACGAAATATAACCTAACCTAACCCAACCTATCACCTCGGCGGTAATATTTGACAACACACCTGGCGAGTTGGCCTCTACGTCTCCGTGGAACCTTCATATACATCAATAACGAAATATAACCTATCCTAACCCAACCTATCATCTCGGCGGTAATATTTGACAGCATTCCTGGCGAGTTGGCCTCTACGTCTCCGTGGGAGCTTTATATACATAAATAACGTAATATAAGCTAGCCTAACCCAACCTAACATCTCCGCGGTAATATTTCACCACATTCCTGTCTTGTTGGTCTCTGCGTCTCCGTGGGACCTTTATATACATCAATAACGTAATATAACCTAACCTAACCCAGCCTAACATCTCGGCGGTAATACTTTACAACATTCCTGGCGAGTTGGCCTCTACGTCTCCGTGGGACCTTTATATACATCAATAACGTGATATAACCTAACCTAACCCAGCCTAACATCTCGGCGGTAATGTTTGACAACATACCTGGCGAGTTGGCCCCTACGTCTCCGTGGGACCTTTATATACATAAATAACGTAATATAAGCTAGCCTAACCCAATCTAAAATCTCGGCGGTAATATTTCACCACATTCCTCTCTTGTTGTCTCTACGTCTCCGAGCGACCTTTATATACATTAATAACGTAATACAACCTAACCTAACCCAACCTGACATCTCGGCGGATATATTTGACAACATTCCTGGCGACGTGGCCTCTACGTCTCCGTGGGACCTTCGTATACATCAATAACGAAATATAACCTAACCTAACCCAACCTATCATCTCGGCGGTAATATTTGACAACATTCCTGGCGAGTTGGCCTCTACGTCCCCGTGGGACCTTTATATACATAAATAACGTAATATAACCTAATCTAACCCAACCTAACATCTCGGCGGTAATATTTGAGAATATACCTGGCGAGTTGGCCTCTACGTCTCCGTGGGACATTTATATACATCAATAACGTAATATAACCTAACCTAACCCAACCTAACATCTCGGCGGTAATATTTCACCACATTCCTCTCTTGTTGTCTCAACGTCTCCGTGCGGCCTTTATATACATCAATAACGTAATATAACCTAACCTAACCCAGCCTAACATCTCGGCGGTAATACTTTACAACATTCCTGGCGAGTTGGCCTCTACGTCTCCGTGGGACCTTTATATACATCAATAACGTGATATAACCTAACCTAACCCAGCCTAACATCTCGGCGGTAATGTTTGACAACATACCTGGCGAATTGGCCCCTACGTCTCCGTGGGACCTTTATATACATAAATAACGTAATATAAGCTAGCCTAACCCAATCTAAAATCTCGGCGGTAATATTTCACCACATTCCTCTCTTGTTGTCTCTACGTCTCCGAGCGACCTTTATATACATTAATAACGTAATACAACCTAACCTAACCCAACCTAACATCTCGGCGGATATATTTGACAACATTCCTGGCGACTTGGCCTCTACGTCTCCGTGGAACCTTCGTATACATCAATAACGAAATATAACCTAACCTAACCCAACCTATCATCTCGGCGGTAATATTTGACAATATTCCTGGCGAGTTGGCCTCTACGTCCCCGTGGGACCTTTATATACATAAATAACGTAATATAACCTAACCTATCCCAACCTAACATCTCGGCGGTAATATTTCACCACATTCCTCTCTTGTTGTCTCATCGTCTCCGTGCGGCCTTTATATACATCAATAACGAAATATAACCTAACCTAACCCAATCTAACATCTCGGCGGTAATATTTGACCACATTCCTGGCTTTTTGGCCTCTGCGTCTCCGTGGGACCTTTACATACGTCAATAACGTGATATAACCTAACCTAACCCAATCTGACATCTCGGCGGTAATATTTGACCACATTCCTGGCTTGTTGGCATCTACGTCTCCGTGGGACATTTATATACTTCAATAACGTAATATAACCCAACCTAATCCAATCTAACACCTCGGCGGTAATATTTCACCAAATTCCTTTCTTGTTGGCCTCTACGTCTCCGTGCGACCTTTATATACATCAGTAACGTAATATAACCTAACCTAACCCAACCTAACATCTCGGCGGTAATATTTCACCACATTCCTCTCTTGTTGTCTCATCGTCTCCGTGCGGCCTTTATATACATCAATAACGAAATATAACCTAACCTAACCCAACCTATCATCTCGGCGGTAATATTTGACAACATTCCTGGCGAGTTGGCCTCTACGTCTCCGTTGGATCTTTATATACATCAATAACGTAATATAAGCTAACCTAACCCAACCTAACATCTCCGCGGTAATATTTGACAACATTCCTGGCGAGTTGGCCTCTACGTCTCCGTTTGACCTTCATATACGTCAATAACGTAATTTCACCTAACCTAACACAACCTATCATCTCGGCGGCAACATTTGACCATATTCGTGGCGAGTTGGCCTCTACGTCTCCGTGGGACCTTTATATACATAAATAACGTAATATAAGCTAGCCTAACCCAGCCTAACATCTCGGCGGTAATACTTTACAACATTCCTGGCGAGTTGGCCTCTACGTCTCCGTGGGACCTTTATATACATCAATAACGTGATATAACCTAACCTAACCCAGCCTAACATCTCGGCGGTAATTTTTGACAACATTCCTGGCGAGTTGGCTCCTTCGTCTCCGTGGGACCTTTGTATACATCAATAACGTAATATAACCTAACCTAACCCAACCTAACATCTCGGCGGTAATATTTGAAAACATTCCTAGCGAGTTGGCTTCTCCGTCTCCGTGGGACCTTTAGATACGTCAATAACGTAATACAACCTAACCTAACCCAACCTAACAACTCGGCGGATATATTTGACAATATACCTGGCGACTTGGCCTCTACGTCTCCGCGGGACCTTCATATACATCAATAACGAAATATAACCTATCCTAACCCAACCTATCATCTCGGCGGTAATATTTGACAGCATTCCTGGCGAGTTGGCCTCTACGTCTCCGTGGGAGCTTTATATACATAAATAACGTAATATAAGCTAGCCTAACCCAACCTAACATCTCCGCGGTAATATTTCACCACATTCCTGACTTGTTGGTCTCTGCGTCTCCGTGGGACCTTTATATACATCAATAACGTAATATAACCTAACCTAACCCAGCCTAACATCTCGGCGGTAATACTTGACAACATTCCTGGCGAGTTGGCCTCTACGTCTCCGTGGGACCTTTATATACATCAATAACGTAATATAACCTAACCTAACCCAGCCTAACATCTCGGCGGTAATGTTTGACAACATACCTGGCGAGTTGGCCCCTACGTCTCCGTGGGACCTTTATATACATAAATAACGTAATATAAGCTAGCCTAACCCAATCTAAAATCTCGGCGGTAATATTTCACCACATTCCTCTCTTGTTGTCTCTACGTCTCCGAGCGACCTTTATATACATTAATAACGTAATACAACCTAACCTAACCCAACCTAACATCTCGGCGGATATATTTGACAACATTCCTGGCGACTTGGCCTCTACGTCTCCGTGGGACCTTCGTATACATCAATAACGAAATATAACCTAACCTAACCCAACCTATCATCTCGGCGGTAATATTTGACAACATTCCTGGCGAGTTGGCCTCTACGTCTCCGTGGGACCTTTATATACATAAATAACGTAATATAACCTAATCTAACCCAACCTAACATCTCGGCGGTAATATTTGAGAATATACCTGGCGAGTTGGCCTCTACGTCTCCGTGGGACATTTATATACATCAATAACGTAATATAACCTAACCTAACCCAACCTAACATCTCGGCGGTAATATTTCACCACATTCCTCTCTTGTTGTCTCATCGTCTCCGTGCGGCCTTTATATACATCAATAACGAAATATAACCTAACCTAACCCAATCTAACATCTCGGCGGTAATATTTGACCACATTCCTGGCTTTTTGGCCTCTGCGTCTCCGTGGGACCTTTACATACGTCAATAACGTAATATAACCTAACCTAACCCAATCTGACATCTCGGCGGTAATATTTGACCACATTCCTGGCGAGTTGGCATCTACGTCTCGGTGGGACATTTATATACTTCAATAACGTAATATAACCCAACCTAACACAATCTAACACCTCGGCGGTAATATTTCACCAAATTCCTTTCTTGTTGGCCTCTACGTCTCCGTGCGACCTTTATATACATCAATAACGTAATATAAGCTAACCTAACCCAACCTAACATCTCCGCGGTAATATTTGACAACATTCCTGGCGAGTTGGCCTCTACGTCTCCGTTTGACCTTCATATACGTCAATAACGTAATTTCACCTAACCTAACACAACCTATCATCTCGGCGGCAACATTTGAACATATTCGTGGCGAGTTGGCCTCTACGTCTCCGTGGGACCTTTATATACATAAATAACGTAATATAAGCTAGCCTAACCCAGCCTAACATCTCGGCGGTAATACTTTACAACATTCCTGGCGAGTTGCCCTCTACGTCTCCGTTGGATCTTTATATACATCAATAACGTAATATAAGCTAACCTAACACAACCTAACATCTCCGCGGTAATATTTGACAACATTCCTGGCGAGTTGGCATCTACGTCTCCGTTTGACCTTCATATACGTCAATAACGTAATTTAACCTAACCTAACACAACCTATCATCTCGGCGGCAACATTTGACCATATTCCTGGCGAGTTGGCCTCTACGTCTCCGTGGAACCTTCATATACATCAATAACGTAATATAACCTAACCTAACCCAGCCTAACATCTCGGCGGTAATACTTGACAACATTCCTGGCGAGTTGGACTCTACGTCTCCGTGGGACCTTTATATACATCAATAACGTAATGTAACCTAACCTAACCCAATCTAACATCTCGGCGGTAATATTTGACAACATACCTGGCGAGTTGGCCTCTACGTCTCCGTTTGACCTTCATATACATCAATAACGTAATTTCACCTAACCTAACCCAACCTATCATCTCGGCGGCAACACTTGACCACATTCCTGGCGTGTTGGCCTCTACGTCTGCGTGGGAGCTTTATGTACATAAATAACGTAATATAAGCTAGCCTAACCCAATCTAACATCTCGGCGGTAATATTTGACCACATTCCTGGCTTGTTGGCCTCTGCGTCTCCGTGGGAGCTTTACATACGTCAATGACGTAATATAACGTAACCTAACCCAATCTGACATCTCGGCGGTAATATTTGACCACATTCCTGGCTTGTTGGCATCTACGTCTCCGTGGGACATTTATATACTTCAATAACGTAATATAACCCAACCTAATCCAATCTAACATCTCGGCTGTAATATTTCACCACATTCCTTTCTTGTTGGCCTTTACGTCTCCGTGCGACCTTTATATACATCAATAACCTAATATAACCTAACCTAACCCAACCTAACATCTCGGCGGTAATATTTGACAACATACCTAGCGAGTTGGCTTCTACGTCTCCGTGGGACCTTCATATACATCAATAACGAAATATAACCTATCCTAACCCAACCTATCGTCTCGGCGGTAATATTTGACAACATACCTGGCGACTTGGCATCTACGTCCCCGTGGGACCTTCGTATACATCAATAACGAAATATAACCTAACCTAACCCAACCTATCACCTCGGCGGTAATATTTGACAACACACCTGGCGAGTTGGCCTCTACGTCTCCGTGGAACCTTCATATACATCAATAACGAAATATAACCTATCCTAACCCAACCTATCATCTCGGCGGTAATATTTGACAGCATTCCTGGCGAGTTGGCCTCTACGTCTCCGTGGGAGCTTTATATACATAAATAACGTAATATAAGCTAGCCTAACCCAACCTAACATCTCCGCGGTAATATTTCACCACATTCCTGTCTTGTTGGTCTCTGCGTCTCCGTGGGACCTTTATATACATCAATAACGTAATATAACCTAACCTAACCCAGCCTAACATCTCGGCGGTAATACTTTACAACATTCCTGGCGAGTTGGCCTCTACGTCTCCGTGGGACCTTTATATACATCAATAACGTGATATAACCTAACCTGACCCAGCCTAACATCTCGGCGGTAATGTTTGACAACATACCTGGCGAGTTGGCCCCTACGTCTCCGTGGGACCTTTATATACATAAATAACGTAATATAAGCTAGCCTAACCCAATCTAAAATCTCGGCGGTAATATTTCACCACATTCCTCTCTTGTTGTCTCTACGTCTCCGAGCGACCTTTATATACATTAATAACGTAATACAACCTAACCTAACCCAACCTAACATCTCGGCGGATATATTTGACAACATACCTGGCGACTTGGCCTCTACGTCTCCGTGGGACCTTCGTATACATCAATAACGAAATATAACCTAACCTAACCCAACCTATCATCTCGGCGGTAATATTTGACAACATTCCTGGCGAGTTGGCCTCTACGTCTCCGTGGGACCTTTATATACATAAATAACGTAATATAACCTAACCTAACCCAACCTAACATCTCGGCGGTAATATTGGAGAATATACCTGGCGAGTTGGCCTCTACGTCTCCGTGGGACATTTATATACATCAATAACGTAATATAACCTAACCTAACCCAACCTAACATCTCGGCGGTAATATTTCACCACATTCCTCTCTTGTTGTCTCATCGTCTCCGTGCGGCCTTTATATACATCAATAACGAAATATAACCTAACCTAACCCAATCTAACATCTCGGCGGTAATATTTGACCACATTCCTGGCTTTTTGGCCTCTGCGTCTCCGTGGGACCTTTACATACGTCAATAACGTAATATAACCTAACCTAACCCAATCTGACATCTCGGCGGTAATATTTGACCACATTCCTGGCTTGTAGGCATCTACGTCTCCGTGGGACATTTATATACTTCAATAACGTAATATAACCCAGCCCAACACAATCTAACACCTCGGCGGTAATATTTCACCAAATTCCTTTCTTGTTGGCCTCTACGTCTCCGTGCGACATTTATATACATCAATAACGTGATATAACCTAACCTAACCCAACCTAACATCTCGGCGGTAATATTTCACCACATTCCTCTCTTGTTGTCTCATCGTCTCCGTGCGGCCTTTATATACATCAATAACGAAATATAACCTAACCTAACCCAACCTATCATCTCGGCGGTAATATTTGACAACATTCCTGGCGAGTTGGCCTCTACGTCTCCGTTGGATCTTTATATACATCAATAACGTAATATAAGCTAACCTAACCCAACCTAACATCTCCGCGGTAACATTTGACCATATTCGTGGCGAGTTGGCCTCTACGTCTCCGTGGAACCTTCATATACATCAATAACGAAATATAACCTATCCTAACCCAACCTATCATCTCGGCGGTAATATTTGACAGCATTCCTGGCGAGTTGGGCTCTACGTCTCCGTGGGAGCTTTATATACATAAATAACGTAATATAAGCTAGCCTAACCCAACCTAACATCTCCGCGGTAATATTTCACCACATTCCTGTCTTGTTGGTCTCTGCGTCTCCGTGGGACCTTTATATACATCAATAACGTAATATAACCTAACCTAACCCAGCCTGACATCTCGGCGGTAATACTTGACAACATTCCTGGCGAGTTGGCCTCTACGTCTCCGTGGGACCTTTATATACATCAATAACGTAATATAATCTAACCTAACCCAACCTAACATCTCGGCGGTAATATTTCACCGCATTCCTCTCTTGTTGTCTCATCGTCTCCGTGCGGCCTTTATATACATCAATAACGAAATATAACCTAACCTAACCCAACCTATCATCTCGGCGGTAATATTTGACAACATTCCTGGCGAGTTGGCCTCTACGTCTCCGTTGGATCTTTATATACATCAATAACGTAATATAAGCTAACCTAACCCAACCTAACATCTCGGCGGTAATATTTGAAAACATTCCTGGCGAGTTGGCTTCTCTGTCTCCGTGGAACCTTTAGATACGTCAATAACGTAATATAACTTAACCTAACCCAACCTAACGTCTCCGCGGTAATATTTGACAACGTTCCTGGCGAGTTGGCCTGTACGTCTCCGTTTGACCTTCATATACGTCAATAACGTAATTTCACTTAACCTAACACAACCTATCATCTCGGCGGCAACATTTGACCACATTCCTGGCGAGTTGGCCGCTACGTCTCCGTGGGACCTTTATATACATAAATAACGTAATATAAGCTAGCCTAACCCAACCTAACATCTCGGCGGTAATATTTGACCACATTCCTGGCGAGTTGGTTTCTCCGTCTCCGTGGGACCTTTAGATACGTCAATAACGTAATATAAGCTAGCCTAACCCAATCTAACATCTCTGCGGTAATATTTGACAACATTCCTGGCGAGTTGGCTTCTTCGTCTCCGTGGGACCTTTATATACATCAATAACGTAATATAACCTAACCTAACCCAACCTAACGTCTCGGCGGTAATATTTGACAACATACCTGGCGAGTTGGCCTCTACGTCTCCGTGGGACCTTCATATACATCAATAACGTAATATAACCTAACCTAACCCAACCTAACGTCTCGGCGGTAATATTTGAGAACATACCTGGCGAGTTGGCCTCTACGTGTCCGTGGGACATTTATATACATCAATAACGTAATATAACCTAACCTAACCCAACCTAACATCTCGGCGGCAATATTTCACCACATTCCTCTCTTGTTGTCTCTACGTCTCCGTGCGACCTTTATATACATCAATAACGTAATACAACCTAACCTAACCCAACCTAACAACTCGGCGGATATATTTGACAACATACCTGATGACTTGGCCTCTACGTCTCCGTGGGACCTTCGTATACATCAATAACGAAATATAACCTAACATAACCCAACCTATCATCTCGGCGGTAATGTTTGACAACATTCCTGGCGAGTTGGCCTCTACGTCTCCGTTGGATCTTTATATACATCAATAAAGTAATATAAGCTAACCTAACCCAGCCTAACGTCTCGGCGGTAATACTTGACAACATTCCTGGCGAGTTGGCCTCTACGTCTCCGTGGGACCTTTATATACATCAATAACGTAATATAACCTAACCTAACACAGCCTAACAGCTCGGCGGTAATGTTTGACAACATACCTGGCGAGTTGGCCCCTACGTCTCCGTGGGACCTTTATATACATAAATAACGTAATATAAGCTAGCCTAACCCAATCTAAAATCTCGGCGGTAATATTTCACCACATTCCTCTCTTGTTGTCTCTACGTCTCCGAGCGACCTTTATATACATTAATAACGTAATACAACCTAACCTAACCCAACCTAACATCTCGGCGGATATATTTGACAACATACCTGGCGACTTGGCCTCTACGTCTCCGTGGGACCTTCGTATACATCAATAACGAAATATAACCTAACCTAACCCAACCTATCTCGGCGGTAATATTTGACAACA
This sequence comes from Xylocopa violacea, assembly GCA_963969225.1. Classification (NCBI taxonomy): domain Eukaryota; kingdom Metazoa; phylum Arthropoda; class Insecta; order Hymenoptera; family Apidae; genus Xylocopa; species Xylocopa violacea. The sequence goes on along the minus strand of CAXAJV010000031.1, from coordinate 37,067 downwards.
TTCCTGGCGAGTTGGCCTCTACGTCTCCGTGGGACCTTTATATACATAAATAACGTAATATAAGCTAGCCTAACCCAATCTAACATCTCGGCGGTAATATTTGACCACATTCCTGGCTTTTTGGCCTCTGCGTCTCCGTGGGACCTTTACATACGTCAATAACGTAATATAACCTAACCTAACCCAATCTGACATCTCGGCGGTAATATTTGACCACATTCCTGGCTTGTTGGCATCTACGTCTCCGTGGGACATTTATATACTTCAATAACGTAATATAACCCAACCTAACACAATCTAACACCTCGGCGGTAATATTTCACCACATTCCTTTCTTGTTGGCCTCTACGTCTCCGCGCGACCTTTATATACATCAATAACGTAATATAACCTAACCTAACCCAACCTAACATCTCGGCGGTAATATTTGAGAATATACCTGGCGAGTTGGCCTCTACGTCTCCGTGGGACATTTATATACATCAATAACGTAATATAACCTAACCTAACCCAACCTAACATCTCGGCGGTAATATTTCACCACATTCCTCTCTTGTTGTTTCATCGTCTCCGTGCGGCCTTTATATACATCAATAACGAAATATAACCTAACCTAACCCAACCTATCATCTCGGCGGTAATATTTGACAACATTCCTGGCGAGTTGGCCTCTACGTCTCCGTTGGATCTTTATATACATCAATAACGTAATATAAGCTAACCTAACCCAACCTAACATCTCCGCGGTAATATTTGACAACATTCCTGGCGATTTGGCCTCTACGTCTCCGTTTGACCTTCATATACGTCAATAACGTAATTTCACCTAACCTAACACAACCTATCATCTCGGCGGCAACATTTGACCATATTCCTGGCGAGTTGGCCTCTACGTCTCCGTGGGCCCTTTATATACATAAATAACGTAATATAAGCTAGCCTAACCCAACCTAACATCTCGGCGGTAATATTTGACCACATTCCTGGCGAGTTGGTTTCTCCGTTTCCGTGGGACCTTTAGATACGTCAATAACGTAATATAACCTAGCCTAACCCAATCTAACATCTCTGCGGTAATATTTGACAACATTCCTGGCGAGTTGGCCTCTACGTCTCCGTTTGACCTTCATATACGTCAATAACGTAATTTCACCTAACCTAACCCAACCTATCATCTCGGCGGTAATATTTGACAACATTCCTGGCGAGTTGGCCTCTACGTCTCCGTTGGATCTTTATATACATAAATAACGTAATATAAGCTAGCCTAACCCAACCTAACATCTCGGCGGTAATATTTGACCACATTCCTGGCGAGTTGCTTTCTCCGTCTCCGTGGGACCTTTAGATACGTCAATAACGTAATATAAGCTAGCCTAACCCAATCTAACATCTCTGCGGTAATATTTGACAACATTCCTGGCGAGTTGGCTTCTTCGTCTCCGTGGGACCTTTATATACATCAATAACGTAATATAACCTAACCTAACCCAACTTAACGTCTCGGCGGTAATATTTGACAACATACCTGGCGAGTTGGCCTCTACGTCTCCGTGGGACCTTCATATACATCAATAACGTAATATAACCTAACCTAACCCAACCTAACGTCTCGGCGGTAATATTTGAAAACATACCTGGCGAGTTGGCCTCTACGTCTCCGTGGGACATTTATATACATCAATAACGTAATATAACCTAACCTAACCCAACCTAACATCTCGGCGGCAATATTTCACCACATTCCTCTCTTGTTGTCTATACGTCTACGTGCGACCTTTATATACATCAATAACGTAATACAACCTAACCTAACCCAACCAAACAACTCGGCGGATATATTTGACAACATACCTGGCGACTTGGCCTCTACGTCTCCGTGGGACCTTCGTATACATCAATAACGAAATATAACCTAACCTAACCCAACCTATCATCTCGGCGGTAATATTTGACTACATTCCTGGCGAGTTGGCCTCTACGTCTCCGTGGGACCTTTATATACATAAATAACGTAATATAAGCTAGCCTAACCCAATCTAACATCTCGGCGGTAATATTTGACCACATTCCTGGCTTTTTGGCCTCTGCGTCTCCGTGGGACATTTACATACGTCAATAACGTAATATAACCTAACCTAACCCAATCTGACATCTCGGCGGTAATATTTGACCACATTCCTGGCTTGTTGGCATCTACGTCTCCGTGGGACATTTATATACTTCAATAACGTAATATAACCCAACCTAACACAATCTAACACCTCGGCGGTAATATTTCACCACATTCCTTTCTTGTTGGCCTCTACGTCTCCGCGCGACCTTTATATACATCAATAACGTAATATAACCTAACCTAACCCAACCTAACATCTCGGCGGTAATATTTGAGGATATACCTGGCGAGTTGGCCTCTACGTCTCCGTGGGACATTTATATACATCAATAACGTAATATAACCTAACCTAACCCAACCTAACATCTCGGCGGTAATATTGCACCACATTCCTCTCTTGTTGTCTCATCGTTTCCGTGCGGCCTTTATATACATCAATAACGAAATATAACCTAACCTAACCCAACCTATCATCTCGGCGGTAATATTTGACAACATTCCTGGCGAGTTGGCCTCTACGTCTCCGTTGGATCTTTATATACATCAATAACGTAATATAAGCTAACCTAACCCAACCTAACGTCTCGGCGGTAATATTTGAAAACATACCTGGCGAGTTGGCTTCTACGTCTCCGTGGGACCTTCATATACATCAATAACGAAATATAACCTATCCTAACCCAACCTATCGTCTCGGCGGTAATATTTGACAACATACCTGGCGACTTGGCATCTACGTCCCCGTGGGACCTTCGTATACATCAATAACGAAATATAACCTAACCTAACCCAACCTATCACCTCGGCGGTAATATTTGACAACACACCTGGCGAGTTGGCCTCTACGTCTCCGTGGAACCTTCATATACATCAATAACGAAATATAACCTATCCTAACCCAACCTATCATCTCGGCGGTAATATTTGACAGCATTCCTGGCGAGTTGGCCTCTACGTCTCCGTGGGAGCTTTATATACATAAATAACGTAATATAAGCTAGCCTAACCCAACCTAACATCTCCGCGGTAATATTTCACCACATTCCTGTCTTGTTGGTCTCTGCGTCTCCGTGGGACCTTTATATACATCAATAACGTAATATAACCTAACCTAACCCAGCCTAACATCTCGGCGGTAATACTTTACAACATTCCTGGCGAGTTGGCCTCTACGTCTCCGTGGGACCTTTATATACATCAATAACGTGATATAACCTAACCTGACCCAGCCTAACATCTCGGCGGTAATGTTTGACAACATACCTGGCGAGTTGGCCCCTACGTCTCCGTGGGACCTTTATATACATAAATAACGTAATATAAGCTAGCCTAACCCAATCTAAAATCTCGGCGGTAATATTTCACCGCATTCCTCTCTTGTTGTCTCATCGTCTCCGTGCGGCCTTTATATACATCAATAACGAAATATAACCTAACCTAACCCAACCTATCATCTCGGCGGTAATATTTGACAACATTCCTGGCGAGTTGGCCTCTACGTCTCCGTTGGATCTTTATATACATCAATAACGTAATATAAGCTAACCTAACCCAACCTAACATCTCGGCGGTAATATTTGAAAACATTCCTGGCGAGTTGGCTTCTCTGTCTCCGTGGAACCTTTAGATACGTCAATAACGTAATATAACTTAACCTAACCCAACCTAACGTCTCCGCGGTAATATTTGACAACGTTCCTGGCGAGTTGGCCTGTACGTCTCCGTTTGACCTTCATATACGTCAATAACGTAATTTCACTTAACCTAACACAACCTATCATCTCGGCGGCAACATTTGACCACATTCCTGGCGAGTTGGCCGCTACGTCTCCGTGGGACCTTTATATACATAAATAACGTAATATAAGCTAGCCTAACCCAACCTAACATCTCGGCGGTAATATTTGACCACATTCCTGGCGAGTTGGTTTCTCCGTCTCCGTGGGACCTTTAGATACGTCAATAACGTAATATAAGCTAGCCTAACCCAATCTAACATCTCTGCGGTAATATTTGACAACATTCCTGGCGAGTTGGCTTCTTCGTCTCCGTGGGACCTTTATATACATCAATAACGTAATATAACCTAACCTAACCCAACCTAACGTCTCGGCGGTAATATTTGACAACATACCTGGCGAGTTGGCCTCTACGTCTCCGTGGGACCTTCATATACATCAATAACGTAATATAACCTAACCTAACCCAACCTAACGTCTCGGCGGTAATATTTGAAAACATACCTGGCGAGTTGGCCTCTACGTGTCCGTGGGACATTTATATACATCAATAACGTAATATAACCTAACTTAACCCAACCTAACATCTCGGCGGCAATATTTCACCACATTCCTCTCTTGTTGTCTCTACGTCTCCGTGCGACCTTTATATACATCAATAACGTAATACAACCTAACCTAACCCAACCTAACAACTCGGCGGATATATTTGACAACATACCTGATGACTTGGCCTCTACGTCTCCGTGGGACCTTCGTATACATCAATAACGAAATATAACCTAACATAACCCAACCTATCATCTCGGCGGTAATGTTTGACAACATTCCTGGCGAGTTGGCCTCTACGTCTCCGTTGGATCTTTATATACATCAATAAAGTAATATAAGCTAACCTAACCCAGCCTAACGTCTCGGCGGTAATACTTGACAACATTCCTGGCGAGTTGGCCTCTACGTCTCCGTGGGACCTTTATATACATCAATAACGTAATATAACCTAACCTAACACAGCCTAACAGCTCGGCGGTAATGTTTGACAACATACCTGGCGAGTTGGCCCCTACGTCTCCGTGGGACCTTTATATACATAAATAACGTAATATAAGCTAGCCTAACCCAATCTAAAATCTCGGCGGTAATATTTCACCACATTCCTCTCTTGTTGTCTCTACGTCTCCGAGCGACCTTTATATACATTAATAACGTAATACAACCTAACCTAACCCAACCTAACATCTCGGCGGATATATTTGACAACATACCTGGCGACTTGGCCTCTACGTCTCCGTGGGACCTTCGTATACATCAATAACGAAATATAACCTAACCTAACCCAACCTATCTCGGCGGTAATATTTGACAACATTCCTGGCGAGTTGGCCTCTACGTCTCCGTGGGACCTTTATATACATAAATAACGTAATATAAGCTAGCCTAACCCAATCTAACATCTCGGCGGTAATATTTGACCACATTCCTGGCTTTTTGGCCTCTGCGTCTCCGTGGGACCTTTACATACGTCAATAACGTAATATAACCTAACCTAACCCAATCTGACATCTCGGCGGTAATATTTGACCACATTCCTGGCTTGTTGGCATCTACGTCTCCGTGGGACATTTATATACTTCAATAACGTAATATAACCCAACCTAACACAATCTAACACCTCGGCGGTAATATTTCACCACATTCCTTTCTTGTTGGCCTCTACGTCTCCGCGCGACCTTTATATACATCAATAACGTAATATAACCTAACCTAACCCAACCTAACATCTCGGCGGTAATATTTGAGAATATACCTGGCGAGTTGGCCTCTACGTCTCCGTGGGACATTTATATACATCAATAACGTAATATAACCTAACCTAACCCAACCTAACATCTCGGCGGTAATATTTCACCACATTCCTCTCTTGTTGTTTCATCGTCTCCGTGCGGCCTTTATATACATCAATAACGAAATATAACCTAACCTAACCCAACCTATCATCTCGGCGGTAATATTTGACAACATTCCTGGCGAGTTGGCCTCTACGTCTCCGTTGGATCTTTATATACATCAATAACGTAATATAAGCTAACCTAACCCAACCTAACATCTCCGCGGTAATATTTGACAACATTCCTGGCGATTTGGCCTCTACGTCTCCGTTTGACCTTCATATACGTCAATAACGTAATTTCACCTAACCTAACACAACCTATCATCTCGGCGGCAACATTTGACCATATTCCTGGCGAGTTGGCCTCTACGTCTCCGTGGGCCCTTTATATACATAAATAACGTAATATAAGCTAGCCTAACCCAACCTAACATCTCGGCGGTAATATTTGACCACATTCCTGGCGAGTTGGTTTCTCCGTTTCCGTGGGACCTTTAGATACGTCAATAACGTAATATAACCTAGCCTAACCCAATCTAACATCTCTGCGGTAATATTTGACAACATTCCTGGCGAGTTGGCCTCTACGTCTCCGTTTGACCTTCATATACGTCAATAACGTAATTTCACCTAACCTAACCCAACCTATCATCTCGGCGGTAATATTTGACAACATTCCTGGCGAGTTGGCCTCTACGTCTCCGTTGGATCTTTATATACATAAATAACGTAATATAAGCTAGCCTAACCCAACCTAACATCTCGGCGGTAATATTTGACCACATTCCTGGCGAGTTGCTTTCTCCGTCTCCGTGGGACCTTTAGATACGTCAATAACGTAATATAAGCTAGCCTAACCCAATCTAACATCTCTGCGGTAATATTTGACAACATTCCTGGCGAGTTGGCTTCTTCGTCTCCGTGGGACCTTTATATACATCAATAACGTAATATAACCTAACCTAACCCAACTTAACGTCTCGGCGGTAATATTTGACAACATACCTGGCGAGTTGGCCTCTACGTCTCCGTGGGACCTTCATATACATCAATAACGTAATATAACCTAACCTAACCCAACCTAACGTCTCGGCGGTAATATTTGAAAACATACCTGGCGAGTTGGCCTCTACGTCTCCGTGGGACATTTATATACATCAATAACGTAATATAACCTAACCTAACCCAACCTAACATCTCGGCGGCAATATTTCACCACATTCCTCTCTTGTTGTCTATACGTCTACGTGCGACCTTTATATACATCAATAACGTAATACAACCTAACCTAACCCAACCTAACAACTCGGCGGATATATTTGACAACATACCTGGCGACTTGGCCTCTACGTCTCCGTGGGACCTTCGTATACATCAATAACGAAATATAACCTAACCTAACCCAACCTATCATCTCGGCGGTAATATTTGACTACATTCCTGGCGAGTTGGCCTCTACGTCTCCGTGGGACCTTTATATACATAAATAACGTAATATAAGCTAGCCTAACCCAATCTAACATCTCGGCGGTAATATTTGACCACATTCCTGGCTTTTTGGCCTCTGCGTCTCCGTGGGACATTTACATACGTCAATAACGTAATATAACCTAACCTAACCCAATCTGACATCTCGGCGGTAATATTTGACCACATTCCTGGCTTGTTGGCATCTACGTCTCCGTGGGACATTTATATACTTCAATAACGTAATATAACCCAACCTAACACAATCTAACACCTCGGCGGTAATATTTCACCACATTCCTTTCTTGTTGGCCTCTACGTCTCCGCGCGACCTTTATATACATCAATAACGTAATATAACCTAACCTAACCCAACCTAACATCTCGGCGGTAATATTTGAGGATATACCTGGCGAGTTGGCCTCTACGTCTCCGTGGGACATTTATATACATCAATAACGTAATATAACCTAACCTAACCCAACCTAACATCTCGGCGGTAATATTGCACCACATTCCTCTCTTGTTGTCTCATCGTTTCCGTGCGGCCTTTATATACATCAATAACGAAATATAACCTAACCTAACCCAACCTATCATCTCGGCGGTAATATTTGACAACATTCCTGGCGAGTTGGCCTCTACGTCTCCGTTGGATCTTTATATACATCAATAACGTAATATAAGCTAACCTAACCCAACCTAACGTCTCGGCGGTAATATTTGAAAACATACCTGGCGAGTTGGCCTCTACGTCTCCGTGGGACATTTATATACATCAATAACGTAATATAACCTAACCTAACCCAACCTAACATCTCGGCGGTAATATTTCACCACATTCCTCTCTTGTTGTCTCATCGTCTCCGTGCGGCCTTTATATACATCAATAACGAAATAAACCTAACCTAACCCAACCTAACGTCTCGGCGGTAATATTTGAAAACATTCCTGGCGAGTTGGCCTCTACGTCTCCGTTGGATCTTTATATACATCAATAACGTAATATAAGCTAACCTAACCCAACCTAACATCTCGGCGGTAATATTTGAAAACATTCCTGGCGAGTTGGCTTCTCTGTCTCCGTGGGACCTTTAGATACGTCAATAACGTAATATAACTTAACCTAACCCAACCTAACATCTCCGCGGTAATATTTGACAACATTCCTGGCGAGTTGGCCTCTACGTCTCCGTTTGACCTTTATATACGTCAATAACGTAATTTCACGTAACCTAACACAACCTATCATCTCGGCGGCAACATTTGACCACATTCCTGGCGAGTTGGCCTCTACGTCTCCGTGGGACCTTTATATACATAAATAACGTAATATAAGCTAGCCTAACCCAATCTAACATTTCGGCGGTAATATTTGACAACATTCCTGGCGAGTTGGCCTCTACGTCTCCGTGGGACCCTTATATACATCAATGACGTAATATAACCTAACCTAACCCAACCTAACGTCTCGGCGGTAATATTTGAAAACATACCTGGCGAGTTGGCCTCTGCGTCTCCGTGGGACATTTATATACATCAATAACGTAATATAACCTAACCTAACCCAACCTAACATCTCGGCGGCAATATTTCACCACATTCCTCTCTTGTTGTCTCTACGTCTCCGCGCGACCTTTATATACATCAATAACGTAATACAACCTAACGTAACCCAACCTAACAACTCGGCGGATATATTTGACAACATACCTGGCGACTTGGCCTCTACGTCTCCGCGGGACCTTTATATACACCAATAACGTAATATAACCTAACCTAACCCAACCTAACATCTCGGCGGTAATATTTGAAAACATTCCTAGCGAGTTGGCTTCTCCGTCTCCGTTGGATCTTTATATACATCAATAACGTAATATAAGCTAACCTAACCCAACCTAACATCTCGGCGGTAATATTTGAAAACATACCTGGCGATTTGGCTTCTCCGTCTCCGTGGGACCTTTAGATACGTCAATAACGTAATATAACCTAACCTAACCCAACCTAACATCTCGGCGGTAATGTTTGACAACATACCTGGCGAGTTGGCCCCTACGTCTCCGTTGGATCTTTATATACATCAGTAAAGTAATATAAGCTAACACAACCCAACCTAACATCTCGGCGGTAATATTTGAAAACATTCCTAGCGAGTTGGCTTCTCCGTCTCCGTAGGACCTTTAGATACGTCAATAACGTAATATAACTTAACCTAACCCAACCTAACATTTCGGCGGTAATATTTGACAACATACCTGGCGAGTTGGCCTCTACGTCTCCGTGGGAACTTCATATACATCAATAACGAAATATAACCTATCCTAACCCAACCTATCATCTCGGCGGTAATATTTGACAGCAATCCTGGCGAGTTGGCATCTACGTATACGTGGGACATTTATATACATCAATAACGTAATATAACCTAACCTAACCCAACCTAACATCTCGGCGGCAATATTTCACCACATTCCTCTCTTGTTGTCTATACGTCTACGTGCGACCTTTATATACATCAATAACGTAATACAACCTAACCTAACCCAACCTAACAACTCGGCGGATATATTTGACAACATACCTGGCGACTTGGCCTCTACGTCTCCGTGGGACCTTCGTATACATCAATAACGAAATATAATCTAACCTAACCCAACCTATCATCTCGGCGGTAATATTTGACTACATTCCTGGCGAGTTGGCCTCTACGTCTCCGTGGGACCTTTATATACATAAATAACGTAATATAAGCTAGCCTAACCCAATCTAACATCTCGGCGGTAATATTTGACCACATTCCTGGCTTTTTGGCCTCTGCGTCTCCGTGGGACATTTACATACGTCAATAACGTAATATAACCTAACCTAACCCAATCTGACATCTCGGCGGTAATATTTGACCACATTCCTGGCTTGTTGGCATCTACGTCCCCGTGGGACATTTATATACTTCAATAACGTAATATAACCCAACCTAACACAATCTAACACCTCGGCGGTAATATTTCACCACATTCCTTTCTTGTTGGCCTCTACGTCTCCGCGCGACCTTTATATACATCAATAACGTAATATAACCTAACCTATCCCAACCTAACATCTCGGCGGTAATATTTGAGAATATACCTGGCGAGTTGGCCTCTACGTCTCCGTGGGACATTTATATACATCAATAACGTAATATAACCTAACCTAACCCAACCTAACATCTCGGCGGTAATATTTCACCACATTCCTCTCTTGTTGTCTCATCGTCTCCGTGCGGCCTTTATATACATCAATAACGAAATATAACCTAACCTAACCCAACCTATCATCTCGGCGGTAATATTTGACAACATTCCTGGCGAGTTGGCCTCTACGTCTCCGTTTGACCTTCATATACGTCAATAACGTAATTTCACCTAACCTAACACAACCTATCATCTCGGAGGCAACATTTGACCATATTCCTGGCGAGTTGGCCTCTACGTCTCCGTGGGACCTTTATATACATAAATAACGTAATATAAGCTAGCCTAACCCAACCTAACATCTCGGCGGTAATATTTGACCACATTCCTGGCGAGTTGGTTTCTCCGTCTCCGTGGGACCTTTAGATACGTCAATAACGTAATATAAGCTAGGCTAACCCAATCTAACATCTCTGCGGTAATATTTGACAACATTCCTGGCGAGTTGGCTTCTTCGTCTCCGTGGGACCTGTATATACATCAATAACGTAATATAACCTAACCTAACCCAACCTAACGTCTCGGCGGTAATATTTGACAACATACCTGGCGAGTTGGCCTCTACGTCTCCGTGGGACCTTCATATACATCAATAACGTAATATAACCTAACCTAACCCAACCTAACGTCTCGGCGGTAATATTTGAAAACATACCTGGCGAGTTGGCCTCTACGTCTCCGTGGGACATTTATATACATCAATAACGTAATATAACCTAACCTAACCCAACCTAACATCTCGGCGGTAATATTTCACCACATTCCTCTCTTGTTGTCTCATCGTCTCCGTGCGGCCTTTATATACATCAATAACGAAATATAACCTAACCTAACCCAACCTATCATCTCGGCGGTAATATTTGACAACATTCCTGGCGAGTTGGCCTCTACGTCTCCGTTGGATCTTTATATACATCAATAACGTAATATAACCTAACCTAACCCAACCTAACATCTCGGCGGTAATATTTGAAAACATTCCTAGCGAGTTGGCTTCTCCGTCTCCGTTGGATCTTTATATACATCAATAACGTAATATAAGCTAACCTAACCCAACCTAACATCTCGGCGGTAATATTTGAAAACATACCTGGCGATTTGGCTTCTCCGTCTCCGTGGGTCCTTTAGATAAGTCAATAACGTAATATAACCTAACCTAACCCAACCTAACATCTCGGCGGTAATGTTTGACAACATACCTGGCGAGTTGGCCCCTACGTCTCCGTGGGACCTTTATATACATAAATAACGTAATATAAGCTAGCCTAACCCAATCTAAAATCTCGGCGGTAATATGTCACCACATTCCTCTCTTGTTGTGTCTACGTCTCCGAGCGACCTTTATATACATCAATAACGTAATACAACCTAACCTAACCCAACCTAACATCTCGGCGGATATATTTGACAACATACCTGGCGACTCGGCCTCTACGTCTCCGTGGGACCTTCATATACATCAATAACGAAATATAACCTAATCTAACCCAACCTATCATCACGGCGGTAATATTTGACAACATTCCTGGCGAGTTGGCCTCTACGTCTCCGTTGGATCTTTATATACATCAATAAAGTAATATAAGCTAACACAACCCAACCTAACATCTCGGCGGTAATATTTGAAAACATTCCTAGCGAGTTGGCTTCTCCGTCTCCGTAGGACCTTTAGATACGTCAATAACGTAATGTAACTTAACCTAACCCAACCTAACATTTCGGCGGTAATATTTGACAACATACCTGGCGAGTTGGCCTCTACGTCTCCGTGGGAACTTCATATACATCAATAACGAAATATAACCTATCCTAAGCCAACCTATCATCTCGGCGGTAATATTTGACAGCAATCCTGGCGAGTTGGCATCTACGTATACGTGGGACATTTATATACATCAATAACGTAATATAACCTAACCTAACCCAACCTAACATCTCGGCGGCAATATTTCACCACATTCCTCTCTTGTTGTCTATACGTCTACGTGCGACCTTTATATACATCAATAACGTAATACAACCTAACCTAACCCAACCTAACAACTCGGCGGATATATTTGACAACATACCTGGCGACTTGGCCTCTACGTCTCCGTGGGACCTTCGTATACATCAATAACGAAATATAATCTAACCTAACCCAACCTATCATCTCGGCGGTAATATTTGACTACATTCCTGGCGAGTTGGCCTCTACGTCTCCGTGGGACCTTTATATACATAAATAACGTAATATAAGCTAGCCTAACCCAATCTAACATCTCGGCGGTAATATTTGACCACATTCCTGGCTTTTTGGCCTCTGCGTCTCCGTGGGACATTTACATACGTCAATAACGTAATATAACCTAACCTAACCCAATCTGACATCTCGGCGGTAATATTTGACCACATTCCTGGCTTGTTGGCATCTACGTCCCCGTGGGACATTTATATACTTCAATAACGTAATATAACCCAACCTAACACAATCTAACACCTCGGCGGTAATATTTCACCACATTCCTTTCTTGTTGGCCTCTACGTCTCCGCGCGACCTTTATATACATCAATAACGTAATATAACCTAACCTATCCCAACCTAACATCTCGGCGGTAATATTTGAGAATATACCTGGCGAGTTGGCCTCTACGTCTCCGTGGGACATTTATATACATCAATAACGTAATATAACCTAACCTAACCCAACCTAACATCTCGGCGGTAATATTTCACCACATTCCTCTCTTGTTGTCTCATCGTCTCCGTGCGGCCTTTATATACATCAATAACGAAATATAACCTAACCTAACCCAACCTATCATCTCGGCGGTAATATTTGACAACATTCCTGGCGAGTTGGCCTCTACGTCTCCGTTTGACCTTCATATACGTCAATAACGTAATTTCACCTAACCTAGCACAACCTATCATCTCGGAGGCAACATTTGACCATATTCCTGGCGAGTTGGCCTCTACGTCTCCGTGGGACCTTTATATACATAAATAACGTAATATAAGCTAGCCTAACCCAACCTAACATCTCGGCGGTAATATTTGACCACATTCCTGGCGAGTTGGTTTCTCCGTCTCCGTGGGACCTTTAGATACGTCAATAACGTAATATAAGCTAGGCTAACCCAATCTAACATCTCTGCGGTAATATTTGACAACATTCCTGGCGAGTTGGCTTCTTCGTCTCCGTGGGACCTGTATATACATCAATAACGTAATATAACCTAACCTAACCCAACCTAACGTCTCGGCGGTAATATTTGACAACATACCTGGCGAGTTGGCCTCTACGTCTCCGTGGGACCTTCATATACATCAATAACGTAATATAACCTAACCTAACCCAACCTAACGTCTCGGCGGTAATATTTGAAAACATACCTGGCGAGTTGGCCTCTACGTCTCCGTGGGACATTTATATACATCAATAACGTAATATAACCTAACCTAACCCAACCTAACATCTCGGCGGTAATATTTCACCACATTCCTCTCTTGTTGTCTCATCGTCTCCGTGCGGCCTTTATATACATCAATAACGAAATATAACCTAACCTAACCCAACCTATCATCTCGGCGGTAATATTTGACAACATTCCTGGCGAGTTGGCCTCTACGTCTCCGTTGGATCTTTATATACATCAATAACGTAATATAAGCTAACCTAACCCAACCTAACATCTCGGCGGTAATATTTGAAAACATTCCTGGCGAGTTGGCTTCTCTGTCTCCGTGGGACCTTTAGATACGTCAATAACGTAATATAACTTAACCTAACCCAACCTAACATCTCCGCGGTAATATTTGACAACATTCCTGGCGAGTTGGCCTCTACGTCTCCGTTTGACCTTTATATACGTCAATAACGTAATTTCACGTAACCTAACACAACCTATCATCTCGGCGGCAACATTTGACCACATTCCTGGCGAGTTGGCCTCTACGTCTCCGTGGGACCTTTATATACATAAATAACGTAATATAAGCTCGCCTAACCCAATCTAACATTTCGGCGGTAATATTTGACAACATTCCTGGCGAGTTGGACTCTACGTCTCCGTGGGACCCTTATATACATCAATGACGTAATATAACCTAACCTAACCCAACCTAACGTCTCGGCGGTAATATTTGAAATCATACCTGGCGAGTTGGCCTCTACGTCTCCGTGGGACATTTATATACATCAATAACGTAATATAACCTAACCTAACCCAACCTAACATCTCGGCGGCAATATTTCACCACATTCCTCTCTTGTTGTCTCTACGTCTCCGCGCGACCTTTATATACATCAATAACGTAATACAACCTAACGTAACCCAACCTAACAACTCGGCGGATATATTTGACAACATACCTGGCGACTTGGCCTCTACGTCTCCGTGGGACCTTTATATACACCAATAACGTAATATAACCTAACCTAACCCAACCTAACATCTCGGCGGTAATATTTGAAAACATTCCTAGCGAGTTGGCTTCTCCGTCTCCGTTGGATCTTTATATACATCAATAACGTAATATAAGCTAACCTAACCCAACCTAACATCTCGGCGGTAATATTTGAAAACATACCTGGCGATTTGGCTTCTCCGTCTCCGTGGGACCTTTAGATAAGTCAATAACGTAATATAACCTAACCTAACCCAACCTAACATCTCGGCGGTAATGTTTGACAACATACCTGGCGAGTTGGCCCCTACGTCTCCGTGGGACCTTTATATACATAAATAACGTAATATAAGCTAGCCTAACCCAATCTAAATTCTCGGCGGTAATATGTCACCACATTCCTCTCTTGTTGTCTCTACGTCTCCGAGCGACCTTTATATACATCAATAACGTAATACAACCTAACCTAACCCAACCTAACATCTCGGCGGATATATTTGACAACATACCTGGCGACTCGGCCTCTACGTCTCCGTGGGACCTTCATATACATCAATAACGAAATATAACCTAATCTAACCCAACCTATCATCTCGGCGGTAATATTTGACAACATTCCTGGCGAGTTGGCCTCTACGTCTCCGTTGGATCTTTATATACATCAATAAAGTAATATAAGCTAACACAACCCAACCTAACATCTCGGCGGTAATATTTGAAAACATTCCTAGCGAGTTGGCTTCTCCGTCTCCGTAGGACCTTTAGATACGTCAATAACGTAATGTAACTTAACCTAACCCAACCTAACATTTCGGCGGTAATATTTGACAACATACCTGGCGAGTTGGCCTCTACGTCTCCGTGGGAACTTCATATACATCAATAACGAAATATAACCTATCCTAACCCAACCTATCATCTCGGCGGTAATATTTGACAGCAATCCTGGCGAGTTGGCATCTACGTATACGTGGGACATTTATATACATCAATAACGTAATATAACCTAACCTAACCCAACCTAACATCTCGGCGGCAATATTTCACCACATTCCTCTCTTGTTGTCTATACGTCTACGTGCGACCTTTATATACATCAATAACGTAATACAACCTAACCTAACCCAACCTAACAACTCGGCGGATATATTTGACAACATACCTGGCGACTTGGCCTCTACGTCTCCGTGGGACCTTCGTATACATCAATAACGAAATATAATCTAACCTAACCCAACCTATCATCTCGGCGGTAATATTTGACTACATTCCTGGCGAGTTGGCCTCTACGTCTCCGTGGGACCTTTATATACATAAATAACGTAATATAAGCTAGCCTAACCCAATCTAACATCTCGGCGGTAATATTTGACCACATTCCTGGCTTTTTGGCCTCTGCGTCTCCGTGGGACATTTACATACGTCAATAACGTAATATAACCTAACCTAACCCAATCTGACATCTCGGCGGTAATATTTGACCACATTCCTGGCTTGTTGGCATCTACGTCCCCGTGGGACATTTATATACTTCAATAACGTAATATAACCCAACCTAACACAATCTAACACCTCGGCGGTAATATTTCACCACATTCCTTTCTTGTTGGCCTCTACGTCTCCGCGCGACCTTTATATACATCAATAACGTAATATAACCTAACCTATCCCAACCTAACATCTCGGCGGTAATATTTGAGAATATACCTGGCGAGTTGGCCTCTACGTCTCCGTGGGACATTTATATACATCAATAACGTAATATAACCTAACCTAACCCAACCTAACATCTCGGCGGTAATATTTCACCACATTCCTCTCTTGTTGTCTCATCGTCTCCGTGCGGCCTTTATATACATCAATAACGAAATATAACCTAACCTAACCCAACCTATCATCTCGGCGGTAATATTTGACAACATTCCTGGCGAGTTGGCCTCTACGTCTCCGTTTGACCTTCATATACGTCAATAACGTAATTTCACCTAACCTAACACAACCTATCATCTCGGAGGCAACATTTGACCATATTCCTGGCGAGTTGGCCTCTACGTCTCCGTGGGACCTTTATATACATAAATAACGTAATATAAGCTAGCCTAACCCAACCTAACATCTCGGCGGTAATATTTGACCACATTCCTGGCGAGTTGGTTTCTCCGTCTCCGTGGGACCTTTAGATACGTCAATAACGTAATATAAGCTAGGCTAACCCAATCTAACATCTCTGCGGTAATATTTGACAACATTCCTGGCGAGTTGGCTTCTTCGTCTCCGTGGGACCTGTATATACATCAATAACGTAATATAACCTAACCTAACCCAACCTAACGTCTCGGCGGTAATATTTGACAACATACCTGGCGAGTTGGCCTCTACGTCTCCGTGGGACCTTCATATACATCAATAACGTAATATAACCTAACCTAACCCAACCTAACGTCTCGGCGGTAATATTTGAAAACATACCTGGCGAGTTGGCCTCTACGTCTCCGTGGGACATTTATATACATCAATAACGTAATATAACCTAACCTAACCCAACCTAACATCTCGGCGGTAATATTTCACCACATTCCTCTCTTGTTGTCTCATCGTCTCCGTGCGGCCTTTATATACATCAATAACGAAATATAACCTAACCTAACCCAACCTATCATCTCGGCGGTAATATTTGACAACATTCCTGGCGAGTTGGCCTCTACGTCTCCGTTGGATCTTTATATACATCAATAACGTAATATAAGCTAACCTAACCCAACCTAACATCTCGGCGGTAATATTTGAAAACATTCCTGGCGAGTTGGCTTCTCTGTCTCCGTGGGACCTTTAGATACGTCAATAACGTAATATAACTTAACCTAACCCAACCTAACATCTCCGCGGTAATATTTGACAACATTCCTGGCGAGTTGGCCTCTACGTCTCCGTTTGACCTTTATATACGTCAATAACGTAATTTCACGTAACCTAACACAACCTATCATCTCGGCGGCAACATTTGACCACATTCCTGGCGAGTTGGCCTCTACGTCTCCGTGGGACCTTTATATACATAAATAACGTAATATAAGCTCGCCTAACCCAATCTAACATTTCGGCGGTAATATTTGACAACATTCCTGGCGAGTTGGACTCTACGTCTCCGTGGGACCCTTATATACATCAATGACGTAATATAACCTAACCTAACCCAACCTAACGTCTCGGCGGTAATATTTGAAATCATACCTAGCGAGTTGGCCTCTACGTCTCCGTGGGACATTTATATACATCAATAACGTAATATAACCTAACCTAACCCAACCTAACATCTCGGCGGCAATATTTCACCACATTCCTCTCTTGTTGTCTCTACGTCTCCGCGCGACCTTTATATACATCAATAACGTAATACAACCTAACGTAACCCAACCTAACAACTCGGCGGATATATTTGACAACATACCTGGCGACTTGGCCTCTACGTCTCCGTGGGACCTTTATATACACCAATAACGTAATATAACCTAACCTAACCCAACCTAACATCTCGGCGGTAATATTTGAAAACATTCCTAGCGAGTTGGCTTCTCCGTCTCCGTTGGATCTTTATATACATCAATAACGTAATATAAGCTAACCTAACCCAACCTAACATCTCGGCGGTAATATTTGACAACATTCCTGGCGAGTTGGCCTCTACGTCTCCGTTGGATCTTTATATACATCAATAAAGTAATATAAGCTAACACAACCCAACCTAACATCTCGGCGGTAATATTTGAAAACATTCCTAGCGAGTTGGCTTCTCCGTCTCCGTAGGACCTTTAGATACGTCAATAACGTAATGTAACTTAACCTAACCCAACCTAACATTTCGGCGGTAATATTTGACAACATACCTGGCGAGTTGGCCTCTACGTCTGCGTGGGAACTTCATATACATCAATAACGAAATATAACCTATCCTAACCCAACCTATCATCTCGGCGGTAATATTTGACAGCAATCCTGGCGAGTTGGCATCTACGTATACGTGGGACATTTATATACATCAATAACGTAATATAACCTAACCTAACCCAACCTATCATCTCGGCGGTAATATTTGACAGCATTCCTGGCGAGTTGGCATCTACGTATCCGTGGGACATTTATATACTTCAATAACGTAATATAACCTAACCTAACCCAACCTAACATCTCGGCGGTAATATTTCACCACATTCCTGTCTTGTTGGTCTCTGCGTCTCCGTGGGACCTTTATATACATCAATGACGTAATATAACCTAACCTAACCCAACCTAACATCTCGGCGGTAATATTTGACAACATACCTGGCGACTCGGCCTCTACGTCTCCGTGGGACCTTCATATACATCAATAACGAAATATAACCTAATCTAACCCAACCTATCATCTCGGCGGTAATATTTGACAACATTCCTGGCGAGTTGGCCTCTACGTCTCCGTTGGATCTTTATATACATCAATAAAGTAATATAAGCTAACACAACCCAACCTAACATCTCGGCGGTAATATTTGAAAACATTCCTAGCGAGTTGGCTTCTCCGTCTCCGTAGGACCTTTAGATACGTCAATAACGTAATGTAACTTAACCTAACCCAACCTAACATTTCGGCGGTAATATTTGACAACATACCTGGCGAGTTGGCCTCTACGTCTCCGTGGGAACTTCATATACATCAATAACGAAATATAACCTATCCTAACCCAACCTATCATCTCGGCGGTAATATTTGACAGCAATCCTGGCGAGTTGGCATCTACGTATACGTGGGACATTTATATACATCAATAACGTAATATAACCTAACCTAACCCAACCTAACATCTCGGCGGCAATATTTCACCACATTCCTCTCTTGTTGTCTATACGTCTACGTGCGACCTTTATATACATCAATAACGTAATACAACCTAACCTAACCCAACCTAACAACTCGGCGGATATATTTGACAACATACCTGGCGACTTGGCCTCTACGTCTCCGTGGGACCTTCGTATACATCAATAACGAAATATAATCTAACCTAACCCAACCTATCATCTCGGCGGTAATATTTGACTACATTCCTGGCGAGTTGGCCTCTACGTCTCCGTGGGACCTTTATATACATAAATAACGTAATATAAGCTAGCCTAACCCAATCTAACATCTCGGCGGTAATATTTGACCACATTCCTGGCTTTTTGGCCTCTGCGTCTCCGTGGGACATTTACATACGTCAATAACGTAATATAACCTAACCTAACCCAATCTGACATCTCGGCGGTAATATTTGACCACATTCCTGGCTTGTTGGCATCTACGTCCCCGTGGGACATTTATATACTTCAATAACGTAATATAACCCAACCTAACACAATCTAACACCTCGGCGGTAATATTTCACCACATTCCTTTCTTGTTGGCCTCTACGTCTCCGCGCGACCTTTATATACATCAATAACGTAATATAACCTAACCTATCCCAACCTAACATCTCGGCGGTAATATTTGAGAATATACCTGGCGAGTTGGCCTCTACGTCTCCGTGGGACATTTATATACATCAATAACGTAATATAACCTAACCTAACCCAACCTAACATCTCGGCGGTAATATTTCACCACATTCCTCTCTTGTTGTCTCATCGTCTCCGTGCGGCCTTTATATACATCAATAACGAAATATAACCTAACCTAACCCAACCTATCATCTCGGCGGTAATATTTGACAACATTCCTGGCGAGTTGGCCTCTACGTCTCCGTTTGACCTTCATATACGTCAATAACGTAATTTCACCTAACCTAACACAACCTATCATCTCGGAGGCAACATTTGACCATATTCCTGGCGAGTTGGCCTCTACGTCTCCGTGGGACCTTTATATACATAAATAACGTAATATAAGCTAGCCTAACCCAACCTAACATCTCGGCGGTAATATTTGACCACATTCCTGGCGAGTTGGTTTCTCCGTCTCCGTGGGACCTTTAGATACGTCAATAACGTAATATAAGCTAGGCTAACCCAATCTAACATCTCTGCGGTAATATTTGACAACATTCCTGGCGAGTTGGCTTCTTCGTCTCCGTGGGACCTGTATATACATCAATAACGTAATATAACCTAACCTAACCCAACCTAACGTCTCGGCGGTAATATTTGACAACATACCTGGCGAGTTGGCCTCTACGTCTCCGTGGGACCTTCATATACATCAATAACGTAATATAACCTAACCTAACCCAACCTAACGTCTCGGCGGTAATATTTGAAAACATACCTGGCGAGTTGGCCTCTACGTCTCCGTGGGACATTTATATACATCAATAACGTAATATAACCTAACCTAACCCAACCTAACATCTCGGCGGTAATATTTCACCACATTCCTCTCTTGTTGTCTCATCGTCTCCGTGCGGCCTTTATATACATCAATAACGAAATATAACCTAACCTAACCCAACCTATCATCTCGGCGGTAATATTTGACAACATTCCTGGCGAGTTGGCCTCTACGTCTCCGTTGGATCTTTATATACATCAATAACGTAATATAAGCTAACCTAACCCAACCTAACATCTCGGCGGTAATATTTGAAAACATTCCTGGCGAGTTGGCTTCTCTGTCTCCGTGGGACCTTTAGATACGTCAATAACGTAATATAACTTAACCTAACCCAACCTAACATCTCCGCGGTAATATTTGACAACATTCCTGGCGAGTTGGCCTCTACGTCTCCGTTTGACCTTTATATACGTCAATAACGTAATTTCACGTAACCTAACACAACCTATCATCTCGGCGGCAACATTTGACCACATTCCTGGCGAGTTGGCCTCTACGTCTCCGTGGGACCTTTATATACATAAATAACGTAATATAAGCTCGCCTAACCCAATCTAACATTTCGGCGGTAATATTTGACAACATTCCTGGCGAGTTGGACTCTACGTCTCCGTGGGACCCTTATATACATCAATGACGTAATATAACCTAACCTAACCCAACCTAACGTCTCGGCGGTAATATTTGAAATCATACCTAGCGAGTTGGCCTCTACGTCTCCGTGGGACATTTATATACATCAATAACGTAATATAACCTAACCTAACCCAACCTAACATCTCGGCGGCAATATTTCACCACATTCCTCTCTTGTTGTCTCTACGTCTCCGCGCGACCTTTATATACATCAATAACGTAATACAACCTAACGTAACCCAACCTAACAACTCGGCGGATATATTTGACAACATACCTGGCGACTTGGCCTCTACGTCTCCGTGGGACCTTTATATACACCAATAACGTAATATAACCTAACCTAACCCAACCTAACATCTCGGCGGTAATATTTGAAAACATTCCTAGCGAGTTGGCTTCTCCGTCTCCGTTGGATCTTTATATACATCAATAACGTAATATAAGCTAACCTAACCCAACCTAACATCTCGGCGGTAATATTTGAAAACATACCTGGCGATTTGGCTTCTCCGTCTCCGTGGGACCTTTAGATAAGTCAATAACGTAATATAACCTAACCTAACCCAACCTAACATCTCGGCGGTAATGTTTGACAACATACCTGGCGAGTTGGCCCCTACGTCTCCGTGGGACCTTTATATACATAAATAACGTAATATAAGCTAGCCTAACCCAATCTAAATTCTCGGCGGTAATATGTCACCACATTCCTCTCTTGTTGTCTCTACGTCTCCGAGCGACCTTTATATACATCAATAACGTAATACAACCTAACCTAACCCAACCTAACATCTCGGCGGATATATTTGACAACATACCTGGCGACTCGGCCTCTACGTCTCCGTGGGACCTTCATATACATCAATAACGAAATATAACCTAATCTAACCCAACCTATCATCTCGGCGGTAATATTTGACAACATTCCTGGCGAGTTGGCCTCTACGTCTCCGTTGGATCTTTATATACATCAATAAAGTAATATAAGCTAACACAACCCAACCTAACATCTCGGCGGTAATATTTGAAAACATTCCTAGCGAGTTGGCTTCTCCGTCTCCGTAGGACCTTTAGATACGTCAATAACGTAATGTAACTTAACCTAACCCAACCTAACATTTCGGCGGTAATATTTGACAACATACCTGGCGAGTTGGCCTCTACGTCTGCGTGGGAACTTCATATACATCAATAACGAAATATAACCTATCCTAACCCAACCTATCATCTCGGCGGTAATATTTGACAGCAATCCTGGCGAGTTGGCATCTACGTATACGTGGGACATTTATATACATCAATAACGTAATATAACCTAACCTAACCCAACCTATCATCTCGGCGGTAATATTTGACAGCATTCCTGGCGAGTTGGCATCTACGTATCCGTGGGACATTTATATACTTCAATAACGTAATATAACCTAACCTAACCCAACCTAACATCTCGGCGGTAATATTTCACCACATTCCTGTCTTGTTGGTCTCTGCGTCTCCGTGGGACCTTTATATACATCAATGACGTAATATAACCTAACCTAACCCAACCTAACATCTCGGCGGTAATATTTGACAACATTCCTGGCGAGTTGGCTTCTTCGTCTCCGTGGGACCTTTATATACATCAATAACGTAATATAACCTAACCTAACCCAACCTAACATCTCGGCGGTAATATTTGACAACATTCCTGGCTTTTTGGCCTCTGCGTCTCCTTGGGACCTTTACATACGTCAATAACGTAATATAACCTAACCTAACCCAATCTGACATCTCGGCGGTAATATTTGACCACATTCCTGGCTTGTTGGCATCTACGTCTCCGTGGGACATTTATATACTTCAATAACGTAATATAACCCAACCTAACACAATCTAACACCTCGGCGGTAATATTTCACCACATTCCTTTCTTGTTGGCCTCTACGTCTCCGTCGGACCTTTATATACATAAATAACGTAATATAACCTAATCTAACCCAACCTAACATCTCGGCGGTAATATTTGAGAATATACCTGGCGAGTTGGCCTCTACGTCCCCGTGGGACATTTATATACATCAATGACGTAATACAACCTAACCTAACCCAACCTAACATCTCGGAGGATATATTTGACAACATACCTGGCGACTTGGCCTCTACGTCTCCGTGGGACCTTCGTATATATCAACAACGAAATATAACCTAACCTAACCCAACCTATCATCTCGGCGGTAATATTTGACAACATTCCTGGCGAGTTGGCCTCTACGTCTCCGTTGGTTCTTTATATACATCAATAAAGTAATATAACCTAACCTAACCCAACCTGTCATCTCGGCGGTAATATTTGACAACATTCCTGGCGAGTTGGCCTCTACGTCTCCGTTGGATCTTTATATACATCAATAACGTAATATAACCTAACCTAACCCAACCTAACATCTCGGCGGTAATGTTTGACAACATACCTGGCGAGTTGGCCCCTACGTCTCCGTGGGACCTTTATATACATAAATAACGTAATATAAGCTAGCCTAACCCAATCTAAAATCTCGGCGGTAATATGTCACCACATTCCTCTCTTGTTGTCTCTACGTCTCCGAGCGACCTTTATATACATCAATAACGTAATACAACCTAACCTAACCCAACCTAACATCTCGGCGGATATATTTGACAACATACCTGGCGACTCGGCCTCTACGTCTCCGTGGGACCTTCATATACATCAATAACGAAATATAACCTAACCTAACCCAACCTATCATCTCGGCGGTAATATTTGACAGCATTCCTGGCGAGTTGGCATCTACGTATCCGTGGGACATTTATATACTTCAATAACGTAATATAACCTAACCTAACCCAACCTAACATCTCGGCGGTAATATTTCACCACATTCCTGTCTTGTTGGTCTCTGCGTCTCCGTGGGACCTTTATATACATCAATAACGTAATATAACCTAACCTAACCCAACCTAACATCTCGGCGGTAATATTTGACAACATTCCTGGCGAGTTGGCTTCTTCGTCTCCGTGGGACCTTTATATACATCAATAACGTAATATAACCTAACCTAACCCAACCTAACATCTCGGCGGTAATATTTGACAACATTCCTGGCTTTTTGGCCTCTGCGTCTCCTTGGGACCTTTACATACGTCAATAACGTAATATAACCTAACCTAACCCAATCTGACATCTCGGCGGTAATATTTGACCACATTCCTGGCTTGTTGGCATCTACGTCTCCGTGGGACATTTATATACTTCAATAACGTAATATAACCCAACCTAACACAATCTAACACCTCGGCGGTAATATTTCACCACATTCCTTTCTTGTTGGCCTCTAAGTCTCCGTGGGACCTTTATATACATAAATAACGTAATATAACCTAATCTAACCCAACCTAACATCTCGGCGGTAATATTTGAGAATATACCTGGCGAGTTGGCCTCTACGTCCCCGTGGGACATTTATATACATCAATAACGTAATATAACCTAACCTAACCCAACCTAACATCTCGGCGGTAATATTTCACCACATTCCTCTCTTGTCTCATCGTCTCCGTGCGGCCTTTATATACATCAATAACGAAATATAACCTAACCTAACCCAACCTATCATCTCGGCGGTAATATTTGACAACATTCCTGGCGAGTTGGCCTCTACGTCTCCGTTGGATCTTTATATACATCAATAACGTAATATAAGCTAACCTAACCCAACCTAACATCTCGGCGGTAATATTTGAAAACATTCCTGGCGAGTTGGCTTCTCTGTCTCCGTGGGACCTTTAGATACGTCAATAACGTAATATAACTTAACCTGACCCAACCTAACATCTCCGCGGTAATATTTGACAACACTCCTGGCGAGTTGGCCTCTACGTCTCCGTTTGACCTTCATATACGTCAATAACGTAATTTCACCTAACCTAACACAACCTATCATCTCGGCGGCAACATTTGACCACATTCCTAGCGAGTTGGCTTCTCCGTCTCCGTTGGATCTTTATATACATCAATAACGTAATATAAGCTAACCATCCCAACCTAACATTTCGGCGGTAACATTTGAAAACATTCCTAGCGAGTTGGCTTCTCCGTCTCCGTTGGATCTTTATATACATCAATAACGTAATATAAGCTAACCTAACCCAACCTAACATCTCGGCGGTAATATTTGAAAACATACCTGGCGATTTGGCTTCTCCGTCTCCGTGGGACCTTTAGATAAGTCAATAACGTAATATAACCTAACCTAACCCAACCTAACATCTCGGCGGTAATGTTTGACAACATACCTGGCGAGTTGGCCCCTACGTCTCCGTGGGACCTTTATATACATAAATAACGTAATATAAGCTAGCCTAACCCAATCTAAAATCTCGGCGGTAATATGTCACCACATTCCTCTCTTGTTGTCTCTACGCCTCCGAGCGACCTTTATATACATCAATAACGTAATACAACCTAACCTAACCCAACCTAACATCTCGGCGGATATATTTGACAACATACCTGGCGACTCGGCCTCTACGTCTCCGTGGGACCTTCATATACATCAATAACGAAATATAACCTAATCTAACCCAACCTATCATCTCGGCGGTAATATTTGACAACATTCCTGGCGAGTTGGCCTCTACGTCTCCGTTGGATCTTTATATACATCAATAAAGTAATATAAGCTAACACAACCCAACCTAACATCTCGGCGGTAATATTTGAAAACATTCCTAGCGAGTTGGCTTCTCCGTCTCCGTAGGACCTTTAGATACGTCAATAACGTAATGTAACTTAACCTAACCCAACCTAACATTTCGGCGGTAATATTTGACAACATACCTGGCGAGTTGGCCTCTACGTCTCCGTGGGAACTTCATATACATCAATAACGAAATATAACCTATCCTAACCCAACCTATCATCTCGGCGGTAATATTTGACAGCAATCCTGGCGAGTTGGCATCTACGTATACGTGGGACATTTATATACATCAATAACGTAATATAACCTAACCTAACCCAACCTATCATCTCGGCGGTAATATTTGACAGCATTCCTGGCGAGTTGGCATCTACGTATCCGTGGGACATTTATATACTTCAATAACGTAATATAACCTAACCTAACCCAACCTAACATCTCGGCGGTAATATTTCACCACATTCCTGTCTTGTTGGTCTCTGCGTCTCCGTGGGACCTTTATATACATCAATAATGTAATATAACCTAACCTAACCCAACCTAACATCTCGGCGGTAATATTTGACAACATTCCTGGCGAGTTGGCTTCTTCGTCTCCGTGGGACCTTTATATACATCAATAACGTAATATAACCTAACCTAACCCAACCTAACATCTCGGCGGTAATATTTGACAACATTCCTGGCTTTTTGGCCTCTGCGTCTCCTTGGGACCTTTACATACGTCAATAACGTAATATAACCTAACCTAACCCAATCTGACATCTCGGCGGTAATATTTGACCACATTCCTGGCTTGTTGGCATCTACGTCTCCGTGGGACATTTATATACTTCAATAACGTAATATAACCCAACCTAACACAATCTAACACCTCGGCGGTAATATTTCACCACATTCCTTTCTTGTTGGCCTCTAAGTCTCCGTGGGACCTTTATATACATAAATAACGTAATATAACCTAATCTAACCCAACCTAACATCTCGGCGGTAATATTTGAGAATATACCTGGCGAGTCGGCCTCTACGTCCCCGTGGGACATTTATATACATCAATAACGTAATATAACCTAACCTAACCCAACCTAACATCTCGGCGGTAATATTTCACCACATTCCTCTCTTGTTGTCTCATCGTCTCCGTGCGGCCTTTATATACATCAATAACGAAATATAACCTAACCTAACCCAACCTATCATCTCGGCGGTAATATTTGACAACATTCCTGGCGAGTTGGCCTCTACGTCTCCGTTGGATCTTTATATACATCAATAACGTAATATAAGCTAACCTAACCCAACCTAACATCTCGGCGGTAATATTTGAAAACATTCCTGGCGAGTTGGCTTCTCTGTCTCCGTGGGACCTTTAGATACGTCAATAACGTAATATAACTTAACCTGACCCAACCTAACATCTCCGCGGTAATATTTGACAACACTCCTGGCGAGTTGGCCTCTACGTCTCCGTTTGACCTTCATATACGTCAATAACGTAATTTCACCTAACCTAACACAACCTATCATCTCGGCGGCAACATTTGACCACATTCCTAGCGAGTTGGCTTCTCCGTCTCCGTTGGATCTTTATATACATCAATAACGTAATATAAGCTAACCATCCCAACCTAACATTTCGGCGGTAACATTTGAAAACATTCCTAGCGAGTTGGCTTCTCCGTCTCCGTTGGATCTTTATATACATCAATAACGTAATATAAGCTAACCTAACCCAACCTAACATCTCGGCGGTAATATTTGAAAACATACCTGGCGATTTGGCTTCTCCGTCTCCGTGGGACCTTTAGATAAGTCAATAACGTAATATAACCTAACCTAACCCAACCTAACATCTCGGCGGTAATGTTTGACAACATACCTGGCGAGTTGGCCCCTACGTCTCCGTGGGACCTTTATATACATAAGTAACGTAATATAAGCTAGCCTAACCCAATCTAAAATCTCGGCGGTAATATGTCACCACATTCCTCTCTTGTTGTCTCTACGTCTCCGAGCGACCTTTATATACATCAATAACGTAATACAACCTAACCTAACCCAACCTAACATCTCGGCGGATATATTTGACAACATACCTGGCGACTCGGCCTCTACGTCTCCGTGGGACCTTCATATACATCAATAACGAAATATAACCTAATCTAACCCAACCTATCATCTCGGCGGTAATATTTGACAACATTCCTGGCGAGTTGGCCTCTACGTCTCCGTTGGATCTTTATATACATCAATAAAGTAATATAAGCTAACACAACCCAACCTAACATCTCGGCGGTAATATTTGAAACATTCCTAGCGAGTTGGCTTCTCCGTCTCCGTAGGACCTTTAGATACGTCAATAACGTAATGTAACTTAACCTAACCCAACCTAACATTTCGGCGGTAATATTTGACAACATACCTGGCGAGTTGGCCTCTACGTCTCCGTGGGAACTTCATATACATCAATAACGAAATATAACCTATCCTAACCCAACCTATCATCTCGGCGGTAATATTTGACAGCAATCCTGGCGAGTTGGCATCTACGTATACGTGGGACATTTATATACATCAATAACGTAATATAACCTAACCTAACCCAACCTATCATCTCGGCGGTAATATTTGACAGCATTCCTGGCGAGTTGGCATCTACGTATCCGTGGGACATTTATATACTTCAATAACGTAATATAACCTAACCTAACCCAACCTAACATCTCGGCGGTAATATTTCACCACATTCCTGTCTTGTTGGTCTCTGCGTCTCCGTGGGACCTTTATATACATCAATAACGTAATATAACCTAACCTAACCCAACCTAACATCTCGGCGGTAATATTTGACAACATTCCTGGCGAGTTGGCTCCTTCGTCTCCGTGGGACCTTTATATACATCAATAACGTAATATAACCTAACCTAACCCAACCTAACATCTCGGCGGTAATATTTGACAACATTCCTGGCTTTTTGGCCTCTGCGTCTCCTTGGGACCTTTACATACGTCAATAACGTAATATAACCTAACCTAACCAAATCTGACATCTCGGCGGTAATATTTGACCACATTCCTGGCTTGTTGGCATCTACGTCTCCGTGGGACATTTATATACTTCAATAACGTAATATAACCCAACCTAACACAATCTAACACCTCGGCGGTAATATTTCACCACATTCCTTTCTTGTTGGCCTCTACGTCTCCGTGGGACCTTTATATACATAAATAACGTAATATAACCTAATCTAACCCAACCTAACATCTCGGCGGTAATATTTGAGAATATACCTGGCGAGTTGGCCTCTACGTCCCCGTGGGACATTTATATACATCAATAACGTAATATAACCTAACCTAACCCAACCTAACATCTCGGCGGTAATATTTCACCACATTCCTCTCTTGTTGTCTCATCGTCTCCGTGCGGCCTTTATATACATCAATAACGAAATATAACCTAACCTAACCCAACCTATCATCTCGGCGGTAATATTTGACAACATTCCTGGCGAGTTGGCCTCTACGTCTCCGTTGGATCTTTATATACATCAATAACGTAATATAAGCTAACCTAACCCAACCTAACATCTCGGCGGTAATATTTGAAAACATTCCTGGCGAGTTGGCTTCTCTGTCTCCGTGGGACCTTTAGATACGTCAATAACGTAATATAACTTAACCTGACCCAACCTAACATCTCCGCGGTAATATTTGACAACACTCCTGGCGAGTTGGCCTCTACGTCTCCGTTTGACCTTCATATACGTCAATAACGTAATTTCACCTAACCTAACACAACCTATCATCTCGGCGGCAACATTTGACCACATTCCTAGCGAGTTGGCTTCTCCGTCTCCGTTGGATCTTTATATACATCAATAACGTAATATAAGCTAACCATCCCAACCTAACATTTCGGCGGTAACATTTGAAAACATTCCTAGTGAGTTGGCTTCTCCGTCTCCGTTGGATCTTTATATACATCAATAACGTAATATAAGCTAACCTAACCCAACCTAACATCTCGGCGGTAATATTTGAAAACATACCTGGCGATTTGGCTTCTCCGTCTCCGTGGGACCTTTAGATAAGTCAATAACGTAATATAACCTAACCTAACCCAACCTAACATCTCGGCGGTAATGTTTGACAACATACCTGGCGAGTTGGCCCCTACGTCTCCGTGGGACCTTTATATACATAAATAACGTAATATAAGCTAGCCTAACCCAATCTAAAATCTCGGCGGTAATATGTCACCACATTCCTCTCTTGTTGTCTCTACGTCTCCGAGCGACCTTTATATACATCAATAACGTAATACAACCTAACCTAACCCAACCTAACATCTCGGCGGATATATTTGACAACATACCTGGCGACTCGGCCTCTACGTCTCCGTGGGACCTTCATATACATCAATAACGAAATATAACCTAATCTAACCCAACCTATCATCTCGGCGGTAATATTTGACAACATTCCTGGCGAGTTGGCCTCTACGTCTCCGTTGGATCTTTATATACATCAATAAAGTAGTATAAGCTAACACAACCCAACCTAACATCTCGGCGGTAATATTTGAAAACATTCCTAGCGAGTTGGCTTCTCCGTCTCCGTAGGACCTTTAGATACGTCAATAACGTAATGTAACTTAACCTAACCCAACCTAACATTTCGGCGGTAATATTTGACAACATACCTGGCGAGTTGGCCTCTACGTCTCCGTGGGAACTTCATATACATCAATAACGAAATATAACCTATCCTAACCCAACCTATCATCTCGGCGGTAATATTTGACAGCAATCCTGGCGAGTTGGCATCTACGTATACGTGGGACATTTATATACATCAATAACGTAATATAACCTAACCTAACCCAACCTATCATCTCGGCGGTAATATTTGACAGCATTCCTGGCGAGTTGGCATCTACGTATCCGTGGGACATTTATATACTTCAATAACGTAATATAACCTAACCTAACCCAACCTAACATCTCGGCGGTAATATTTCACCACATTCCTGTCTTGTTGGTCTCTGCGTCTCCGTGGGACCTTTATATACATCAATGACGTAATATAACCTAACCTAACCCAACCTAACATCTCGGCGGTAATATTTGACAACATTCCTGGCGAGTTGGCTTCTTCGTCTCCGTGGGACCTTTATATACATCAATAACGTAATATAACCTAACCTAACCCAACCTAACATCTCGGCGGTAATATTTGACAACATTCCTGGCTTTTTGGCCTCTGCGTCTCCTTGGGACCTTTACATACGTCAATAACGTAATATAACCTAACCTAACCCAATCTGACATCTCGGCGGTAATATTTGACCACATTCCTGGCTTGTTGGCATCTACGTCTCCGTGGGACATTTATATACTTCAATAACGTAATATAACCCAACCTAACACAATCTAACACCTCGGCGGTAATATTTCACCACATTCCTTTCTTGTTGGCCTCTACGTCTCCGTGGGACCTTTATATACATAAATAACGTAATATAACCTAATCTAACCCAACCTAACATCTCGGCGGTAATATTTGAGAATATACCTGGCGAGTTGGCCTCTACGTCCCCGTGGGACATTTATATACATCAATAACGTAATATAACCTAACCTAACCCAACCTAACATCTCGGCGGTAATATTTCACCACATTCCTCTCTTGTTGTCTCATCGTCTCCGTGCGGCCTTTATATACATCAATAACGAAATATAACCTAACCTAACCCAACCTATCATCTCGGCGGTAATATTTGACAACATTCCTGGCGAGTTGGCCTCTACGTCTCCGTGGGATCTTTATATACATCAATGACGTAATACAACCTAACCTAACCCAACCTAACATCTCGGAGGATATATTTGACAACATACCTGGCGACTTGGCCTCTACGTCTCCGTGGGACCTTCGTATATATCAACAACGAAATATAACCTAACCTAACCCAACCTATCATCTCGGCGGTAATATTTGACAACATTCCTGGCGAGTTGGCCTCTACGTCTCCGTTGGTTCTTTATATACATCAATAAAGTAATATAACCTAACCTAACCCAACCTGTCATCTCGGCGGTAATATTTGACAACATTCCTGGCGAGTTGGCCTCTACGTCTCCGTTGGATCTTTATATACATCAATAACGTAATATAACCTAACCTAACCCAACCTAACATCTCGGCGGTAATGTTTGACAACATACCTGGCGAGTTGGCCCCTACGTCTCCGTGGGACCTTTATATACATAAATAACGTAATATAAGCTAGCCTAACCCAATCTAAAATCTCGGCGGTAATATGTCACCACATTCCTCTCTTGTTGTCTCTACGTCTCCGAGCGACCTTTATATACATCAATAACGTAATACAACCTAACCTAACCCAACCTAACATCTCGGCGGATATATTTGACAACATACCTGGCGACTCGGCCTCTACGTCTCCGTGGGACCTTCATATACATCAATAACGAAATATAACCTAATCTAACCCAACCTATCATCTCGGCGGTAATATTTGACAACATTCCTGGCGAGTTGGCCTCTACGTCTCCGTTGGATCTTTATATACATCAATAAAGTAATATAAGCTAACACAACCCAACCTAACATCTCGGCGGTAATATTTGAAAACATTCCTAGCGAGTTGGCTTCTCCGTCTCCGTAGGACCTTTAGATACGTCAATAACGTAATGTAACTTAACCTAACCCAACCTAACATTTCGGCGGTAATATTTGACAACATACCTGGCGAGTTGGGCTCTACGTCTCCGTGGGAACTTCATATACATCAATAACGAAATATAACCTATCCTAACCCAACCTATCATCTCGGCGGTAATATTTGACAGCAATCCTGGCGAGTTGGCATCTACGTATACGTGGGACATTTATATACATCAATAACGTAATATAACCTAACCTAACCCAACCTATCATCTCGGCGGTAATATTTGACAGCATTCCTGGCGAGTTGGCATCTACGTATCCGTGGGACATTTATATACTTCAATAACGTAATATAACCTAACCTAACCCAACCTAACATCTCGGCGGTAATATTTCACCACATTCCTGTCTTGTTGGTCTCTGCGTCTCCGTGGGACCTTTATATACATCAATAACGTAATATAACCTAACCTAACCCAACGTAACATCTCGGCGGTAATATTTGACAACATTCCTGGCGAGTTGGCTTCTTCGTCTCCGTGGGACCTTTATATACATCAATAACGTAATATAACCTAACCTAACCCAACCTAACATCTCGGCGGTAATATTTGACAACATTCCTGGCTTTTTGGCCTCTGCGTCTCCTTGGGACCTTTACATACGTCAATAACGTAATATAACCTAACCTAACCCAATCTGACATCTCGGCGGTAATATTTGACCACATTCCTGGCTTGTTGGCATCTACGTCTCCGTGGGACATTTATATACTTCAATAACGTAATATAACCCAACCTAACACAATCTAACACCTCGGCGGTAATATTTCACCACATTCCTTTCTTGTTGGCCTCTACGTCTCCGTGGGACCTTTATATACATAAATAACGTAATATAACCTAATCTAACCCAACCTAACATCTCGGCGGTAATATTTGAGAATATACCTGGCGAGTTGGCCTCTACGTCCCCGTGGGACATTTATATACATCAATAACGTAATATAACCTAACCTAACCCAACCTAACATCTCGGCGGTAATATTTCACCACATTCCTCTCTTGTTGTCTCATCGTCTCCGTGCGGCCTTTATATACATCAATAACGAAATATAACCTAACCTAACCCAACCTATCATCTCGGCGGTAATATTTGACAACATTCCTGGCGAGTTGGCCTCTACGTCTCCGTTGGATCTTTATATACATCAATAACGTAATATAAGCTAACCTAACCCAACCTAACATCTCGGCGGTAATATTTGAAAACATTCCTGGCGAGTTGGCTTCTCTGTCTCCGTGGGACCTTTAGATACGTAAATAACGTAATATAACTTAACCTGACCCAACCTAACATCTCCGCGGTAATATTTGAAAACACTCCTGGCGAGTTGGCCTCTACGTCTCCGTTTGACCTTCATATACGTCAATAACGTAATTTCACCTAACCTAACACAACCTATCATCTCGGCGGCAACATTTGACCACATTCCTAGCGAGTTGGCTTCTCCGTCTCCGTTGGATCTTTATATACATCAATAACGTAATATAAGCTAACCTAACCCAACCTAACATTTCGGCGGTAACATTTGAAAACATTCCTAGCGAGTTGGCTTCTCCGTCTCCGCGGGACCTTTAGATACGTCAATAACGTAATATAACTTAACCTAACCCAACCTAACATTTCGGCGGTAATATTTGACGACATACCTGGCGAGTTGGCCTCTACGTCTCCGTGGGACCTTCATATACATCAATAACGAAATATAACCTATCCTAACCCCAACCTATCATCTCGGCGGTAATATTTGACAACATTCCTGGCGAGTTGGCCTCTACGTCTCCGTGGGACCTTCATATACATCAATAACGAAATATAACCTATCCTAACCCAACCTATCATCTCGGCGGTAATATTTGACAACATTCCTGGCGAGTTGGCCTCTACGTCTCCGTGGGATCTTTATATACATCAATGACGTAATACAACCTAACCTAACCCAACCTAACATCTCGGAGGATATATTTGACAACATACCTGGCGACTTGGCCTCTACGTCTCCGTGGGTCCTTCGTATATATCAACAACGAAATATAACCTAACCTAACCCAACCTATCATCTCGGCGGTAATATTTGACAACATTCCTGGCGAGTTGGCCTCTACGTCTCCGTTGGTTCTTTATATACATCAATAAAGTAATATAACCTAACCTAACCCAACCTGTCATCTCGGCGGTAATATTTGACAACATTCCTGGCGAGTTGGCCTCTACGTCTCCGTTGGATCTTTATATACATCAATAACGTAATATAACCTAACCTAACCCAACCTAACATCTCGGCGGTAATGTTTGACAACATACCTGGCGAGTTGGCCCCTACGTCTCCGTGGGACCTTTATATACATAAATAACGTAATATAAGCTAGCCTAACCCAATCTAAAATCTCGGCGGTAATATGTCACCACATTCCTCTCTTGTTGTCTCTACGTCTCCGAGCGACCTTTATATACATCAATAACGTAATACAACCTAACCTAACCCAACCTAACATCTCGGCGGATATATTTGACAACATACCTGGCGACTCGGCCTCTACGTCTCCGTGGGACCTTCATATACATCAATAACGAAATATAACCTAATCTAACCCAACCTATCATCTCGGCGGTAATATTTGACAACATT
This sequence comes from Xylocopa violacea, assembly GCA_963969225.1. Lineage (NCBI taxonomy): Eukaryota > Metazoa > Arthropoda > Insecta > Hymenoptera > Apidae > Xylocopa > Xylocopa violacea. The sequence continues at coordinate 1,145 of CAXAJV010000031.1, read as the reverse complement.
CCTGGCGAGTTGGCCTCTACGTCTCCGTTGGATCTTTATATACATCAATAAAGTAATATAAGCTAACACAACCCAACCTAACATCTCGGCGGTAATATTTGAAAACATTCCTAGCGAGTTGGCTTCTCCGTCTCCGTAGGACCTTTAGATACGTCAATAACGTAATGTAACTTAACCTAACCCAACCTAACATTTCGGCGGTAATATTTGACAACATACCTGGCGAGTTGGGCTCTACGTCTCCGTGGGAACTTCATATACATCAATAACGAAATATAACCTATCCTAACCCAACCTATCATCTCGGCGGTAATATTTGACAGCAATCCTGGCGAGTTGGCATCTACGTATACGTGGGACATTTATATACATCAATAACGTAATATAACCTAACCTAACCCAACCTATCATCTCGGCGGTAATATTTGACAGCATTCCTGGCGAGTTGGCATCTACGTATCCGTGGGACATTTATATACTTCAATAACGTAATATAACCTAACCTAACCCAACCTAACATCTCGGCGGTAATATTTCACCACATTCCTGTCTTGTTGGTCTCTGCGTCTCCGTGGGACCTTTATATACATCAATAACGTAATATAACCTAACCTAACCCAACCTAACATCTCGGCGGTAATATTTGACAACATTCCTGGCGAGTTGGCTTCTTCGTCTCCGTGGGACCTTTATATACATCAATAACGTAATATAACCTAACCTAACCCAACCTAACATCTCGGCGGTAATATTTGACAACATTCCTGGCTTTTTGGCCTCTGCGTCTCCTTGGGACCTTTACATACGTCAATAACGTAATATAACCTAACCTAACCCAATCTGACATCTCGGCGGTAATATTTGACCACATTCCTGGCTTGTTGGCATCTACGTCTCCGTGGGACATTTATATACTTCAATAACGTAATATAACCCAACCTAACACAATCTAACACCTCGGCGGTAATATTTCACCACATTCCTTTCTTGTTGGCCTCTACGTCTCCGTGGGACCTTTATATACATAAATAACGTAATATAACCTAATCTAACCCAACCTAACATCTCGGCGGTAATATTTGAGAATATACCTGGCGAGTTGGCCTCTACGTCCCCGTGGGACATTTATATACATCAATAACGTA